>MIQA02000388.1:0-51749 GCA_001887855.2 Sclerospora graminicola | reverse complement strand
TTGGCGCAATCAATACCGCGCACAGCCCTCCGACCACCCTGGGCTTCGCGTGACTCGGCTCCGAGGCAAGTATAATCGTCGACGGGGATAAGTAGTCGGGCTTGCTTTAATTCTTCTATTTCTCTCAGTTTTCCTTCTTTAATATATCCATCCGTTCCTTTTCCGTTCCCACTCCAAACATTCACTGTTGACTACCAACCGTGGTTAGCCTCGCCAGGCCTGCTCGGGGGTCCGCCTAGAGGGACCTTTTATTGCTGCAGGGTACTTCCTGGTTTGATCGGGCGTGGACGTCCTGTTCCCAGTCGCGGTCGTTATATTCTTTTTCCCCGGGCCGGCTGGATTCGGGCGAGGAACCCTCGTCGCTGGCGGCCGGTTTGATTATCTCCAATAGTTTGTTCATCTCCGCCAATTCGTCCAACAATCCTGGATCCGAGACGGTGAGTCCGGTCTGATCTCGCATGGCCAAGGTGGCCAGATGGTCTGCGCTGTTATTCCAGTCTCGTTTGACGTGCAGCAATTCGTGCTCCGGCCACTTCCGCAAGGAGGACATAACTCGATCATTTAGCAGTCTCAGCCGCGGCGCCTTGCAATCTATCTCTCCGGTGATTTGCCGGATCACTAGGTTGGAATCACCGCATATGATGATCCGCCCCTGTGTACGGCCGGCCAACAGATCTAGAGAAAGCAGCAGTCCTCTATACTCCGCTTCGTTCACCGTGATGCCAGGCGTGAAATCCGAGGCGGCCGCGATCGCCTTCCATTCGGGCAACTTCCACAAAATGGCACTATAGGCTCCGACCCCTTTCTTTACACTCGCCGACCCATCGAAACTCAAAACCATTAGTTCCTCCGTGGGTCCCACGGTTGGCGGCGGCAACACGATAGTTTGTCGAGGCTGCTTCCGAGGTGCGATCGCTATCAGTGCTTCCTCCACTTCTGCCCTGGGGGTAATGCTGGCAGCCAATGTGCCCAGAATTTCTTCTTCCCCTTAGTACACTTAATAACTTCGAGGGACCACTGAGACAACAAAGCCGCCCATCTCCCCAGCCGGCCATCAATCCCATTCGCCGTCAGGAGCCATGATAAGGTCGACCGTCTGGAGAGTACTTTGATAGGCCGAGACACCAGCATAGTATAACACACATCCAAGATCCGTAATAGAGCCAGAACTTCTTTATCCACCAATCCGTAATTAACTTCATTAACTTTCAAGGTCCGGCTGGTGAAGGTCACGGGACAGTACACTCCATCATGATCTTGCACGAGAGCGGCCGAGATGGCCCACTTGTTAGCGTAGATGATGACCACCGGAGTCTTATCAACATCGAAATGTTTCAGGACCGGTGTGGTCGCCATCTTCGCCTTTAGCATGCTAAAAGCCACCATCGCTCGGGTCATATGGTCGTCCGGGCCGGCCGCGCCGGGGTCCGGCGGCCGGTCGCTTGTCTGGGCAGACAAGGGCGCTTTCCCATTGGCTGAACTATCCGAAAAGGGCGCTTCCTCATTGGCTGAAATACTCGCCAAGGGCGCTTCCCCATTGGCTGAACTATCCGAAAAGGGCGCTTCCCTATTGGCTGAAATAACTGAAAAGGGCGCTTCCTCATTGGCTGAAATTGTCGGCCCGGCCCGCGTCTCCGCTTGCCTATCCTGCTCTCTCAGCTTATGGTAATCCACCTCCCGCAACTCGTACAAGACCGCCGCATAGACTGCAAAATCCTCGATGAACCGACTGTAATAATTCAGGCTCCCCAAAAAGGATTGCATAGCCTTTAGGGATCGTGGGAAAGGCAGATTACTCAGGACTCCAAATCCTTCGGATTGGCCTCCAATCCGGCAATCGACACTTGATGACCCAGATAGGTCACCTTAGTCTTTCCCCAGAAACTCTTAACCACACTAATCGAAGGATTCCACTTTTCACACGTAACCATCAGTTTTTCCACTTTGTCACACAATAAATCCCAGGTAGTTGCCGTAACGAGAATGTCATCAATGTAAGACCGCCGCCCCAAAACTGAAGGTTCTGGGTCGGGGTCCGGGTCCCCTTCGGCAAACACATCCCCGACCAGAGCCGGATCTTGATCCGCCTTGATCTTGAAGTGTCCATACAGCGCGTTATCTATCAGCCGTTGATAAATCTGCGGAGCATTCTTCAGACCGAACGGCATCCGGTTCCACTCGAACAACCCGAAAGGTGTCACGAATGCAGAGATCTCCCGTGCACGATCGGTCATAGAGACCACCCAGAATCCACTGGCCATGTCCAATGAGCAATACCACAAAACTTTATCCAGGTCCTCCAGCAGGTCGTTTATCAGTGGCATCGGATAAATCATCAGCTTAGTCAGCCGGTTCACCAGCCGGTAATCGATGCACAACCTTATGTCCACCCCATTCTTCTTAATGATAATTACAATGGGCGAAGCCCATGGCGAGGTGGACGGCTGAATTATCTTGGTGGCCAGCAATCCCTTGATAAGCTCTGACAGCTTTTCCCGATATTGGGGGGCGACTCTTCGGCATCTCTGTGCTACCGGCTTGGCACCTCCCACATCAATATCACATACCGCCCCATGGGCGGCCGGAGGAAGTGCGTTTCCTGGTCCGATCAACAGATGTCGTCTTTTCCATATAATATTCTTCAACCTGCTGATCTCCTCCGGGGTGTTCACATCCGTGTCTCCCACTTGTAGATCGTCGATAGTGACTGCTGGGGGGCATGGGGTCACCTCAGGTAACACCGCCATCTGTTCTTCCATGCCTTCAACATATAGTTCGCCCCCTTCATGAATGCAGACTTGATCGGCTTCGGCCGCTTCCGAATTCTGCTCGGCCGGCTGGGCCGATCCGCATTCGGCTAATTCCGAATTCTGCTCGGCCGGCTGGGCCGATCCGCATTCGGCTATTTCCGAATTCTGCTCGGCCGGCTGGGCCGATCCGCATTCACTTCGGTCGTCACAACCGTCATCGGGGCTGACCGTATATACAACTCTGCTTGGTCCTTTTTTCCGACCCTGTTGTTCGTCCGTCTCCTTCCGAGTGGGCAAAACCAGTTCCGCGATCGGGGCGTAACTTCGGTCAATACGTTCGGCCGGATCCGGCGACGGCCGGTCCCGCGTCAATATTTTAGTAGGGGTCCGGTACTCGGGTTTATCCACCATTGGAGTCTGGTCCCCTTCTAATTCTTCCTCTTCGCTGACTAGATCGGTGGTTGCCTGAAAAGCCAGGTTTTGCCACTCGATATAGCGTCTTGAGCCAACGGTGACATAGCCCGGCCGGCGGGGCACTTTATCCTCGGCCAGCCACATTCCAATAATCACATCTTCATGCAAGGTGAGGGGTTTTTCAGAGATGTTGGTCACGCTTATGAAGTTTAGATGACCACTCCCTTTAACCACAGATGGTACCCAGCACTCGCCCCTTGTCAGCCATAACTTACTCCGTCGGTCGTGCACTCGTAACATTACTTCCACCGCCTTTCCCACTGGCACCGTTACAAACTGACCTAGCTTGAGGAACTGGACGTAGGCGCCATATAAGGGCCGCCGGCCGGCCAGTTGGATCTGTACCTCGTCCGGCAACGTCAATGTTCCATGCGATAAGTCCAGCCGTATACCGGCCGGGACCATAAAATCCATGCCCAAAATTGCATCCTGCCCGGACAGCTTGCCTACCCAGGCGGTAAAGTAATATACCAGTGACCCAGCTAACGTAATCTTGACTCTTGTCCTTCCTTGGGTCATGTACGAACTCTCTCCAATGCCTATACATTATTGCCGCTTCGTCTCGTCTATCTCACACCCCACCTTACGAGCAAAAGTGGTGTCTACGATAGACACTTCTGCGCCAGAATCGAACAACATGGTAGCTTTCTGGTTATTGATTTTTCCATCCGCCTTGGCCTGCTTGAACCATTTATCCGGCGAGTGATACTTCCAATAGCCTCGCGACTCGCCAGGTAACAAGTTCAATTCCATTCGCACTTCAGACCGGGAATACTCATCCGTCCGTATACTGCTCACCAGGAAGGGGTCTGCCGTACCGGCCGGGGACCGGGTGACGTAATCGTCAAACTTACATGTATTGTCGGTTATCCTTTGCTTTGCTTCTTGATTATCCTCTTTAACGACATATGCATAGATACTAACACTAGACCGCTCGGCTCGAACCAGATTCCAACCTGGCGAGCGATCTAGTTTAACATCTTTTCCGCTCCGGGCGGCAACATTCCAGAATGCTTGGTCGGGACGTACCACTTCTTCAACAGGTTGTAGAATTCTTCCATTGGGCACAGTCCCGCCTCATGCACCTCTCCGCAAGCCTTACACGTGAACAGGCAGTGTTCCGCCGGGTGTCCCTTCCTCTCGCACTTCTTGCACGTCAGCCGCTTCCAGCAGCTCCGGTCGTCGTGCTTGATGGACCCACAGTGGGTGCACTTGCGCCTAGGGTAATCCTGGTCAGCTCGAGCGGGAAAACTCTTCGACTGACCGGAATCGGCTGGCAGCCTGGGCGGCTGACTGGCTTCTGCCGAGAAAAGGTACCGATACTGTTCCTCCTCAGACTCGCCCCCAGATCGCTGATACTCCTCTTCCGAGCTAGTCGCGTCTGACTCTCGGGCGACCATGCGGACGGCCCGGGCCGTCCTGGTAGATGGCGGCCGGCCTCCTTGCTCCGCGTTAAATCGGGACTTGAAACGGCCGGTTCCAACTGCCGCCTTGGGGCCTTGCTTCTTCGCCCTTAGGTACGTGCGCAACGTCACTTCCAGCTCCGTCGTATTCTTCACCCCCAGTAACGCCAGCTGGTTTGCCAGCTCCCGATCGTCCAACGTGCTGATGAAAAGTTCCACGTGTTCGCGGGCAGCTTCCGACCGGCTGGTATCTTCTTTAACGGGAATATCCGCTCTCATGCCAGCGACATTCAAACGATGGAGATACTCCAGGGGGTCTCATCCGGTCGCTTCTTGGAGTGGAAATATTGTCGCGCCGCTGACATTCCAGCTCCGCAGTATTGCTCCTCGAACGCACCGGCCAATCCCCTCCAATTTCCTCGGGTTTCCCGGCTGAGCTGTTGGATCCAGTGTTTCGCTGGTCCCTTCATCAGATCCCCGAAGATCAGGCATTTCTCATAGTCCGACGTTCGGTCTCTGAGAAATGCCGACTTCGTCTTGCTCAACCATCCTCGGGCCTGGTCCATGTCCGCGTCGCGTCCGGTGAAGTCTTTCAGCTCGGACGTGGCCGACATTCGCACCCTCGTGATCGCTCCTGAATCCGCGTCAAACGCTTGGGCCGAAGCCATATTGGCTTGGCGGGACATCCCCAGATCCAGATCATCCGGATCGTAATGGTACTTGGCCGACCTGACGGATTCCATATCCACGTCGCTGAGAGACAGCTTCCTGTTCGTTGGCCGACGTCCGGTCCGGCGACCTGTCTGACGGCTCGGCGGGGCGGCATGGGGTTCACTTTGCTTGGACCGCACCGACTCCATATCTTCATCACTCGGCTCCCTCGCATAGTACTGGACTGGTTCGGGGGCCTGTGTTCCACGACGAACGGGCTGGTCCGGTGACTTCGGACTGCCGCGGCTGGCGCTCAGCCGACGTTGCTCTTCCAAATATCGCTCCATCATCGCCGAGAACATGTTTTGCAGGTGATCCGGCACCTGAGAAGCGACTTGAGGGGCGACTTGAGGGGCGGCTTGAGGGGCGGCTTGAGGGGCGGCTTGAGGGGCGGCCGGGCTGCCAGATTGGCATTCCTTCTTAACCCGTCCATCCGCGTCTTCGTCTTCCTCTTTCGGTTCTGGATCCGCCGTCGCTGTCCGCCAGGCCTGTACGCTGTACTGGCCGGCGTTCTTCCGCTCGGGCGTACCCGGATCCTCACGTCCTCCAAGTTTCATGGCTGTCGCCACACGCGCTGCTCCCCTTGGGCCAAGCGTCATGCGAGTGATACCCACCGATGAATCCGATGAGTCCGCTTCCGAAGGGGCAGACTCGTACTGCGAAGAGCCTGAGTGTATACCGGCCGGTTTGCTTGTCGCCGGCGGCGTGGACGGCGCCACTCCAGTCGTAGCTGTCATCTTTTTCGACGGCGGCGAGCAACCCACTAGCGGTACCAAGTGGTCGTGCAGGGCGCTGGACGCTTCCTTCAACTTGTCCATCTTCAGATCAAACAACTCGTTCGGATCAAACACGCCGGTGTTGATGCCGGCTTGTTTAAGTTGGTCGAATAGTCCTCTAATGAGGGACACGTGGCCGTCTGAGAGAGTTGGGGGAGAGACGGGACCTTTCAATCCGCCTATGATCTTCGGCCGTGTTATTTTTAGTACCTTATCCGTCCGCAAGAATTGCCCCAACTCGTGAAGATGGAAAGCACGCTCCAAGTCGACATCCGTCGATAGGCCGTCCTGCTTCTCTTCTTCCTCTTCGAATCGCGGTTTGCCTTTGTAAGTCGAATAGTCCAATTCCTGCCAATCCGGTTTCTTTAGGGGTAGGGGGGCCAGATCGCGACTTGGTCCCGATCCGGCCGGCTTCCCACTCCGGTCGTATCCGACTTCCGTTTTTTCTTCCTTTATCTTTTCTTTTATATCCAAAATATGCATTCGTTCGTTAGGATCATGGTCGGAACCATGATCCTTCCTCGGACTATGGTGACTTGCACCATAGTCCGATCCGGCTCCATCCGTGTAGCGGCCGGCACTGCCGTAGGTAGTACCATAATCCGCCCCCGGCGGAGCCTCTAGGGGAGTAACTTCTTCTTTAATGTCAACCTCGAACTCCCCCAATCCGAGGCGACCATCGCATCCTTCCATCTTCAGCAGCATTGGGGGCGATATGCCTTCCCCCAATGCACCCGACACAACATCGTCAACAAATTTGACAGGTTTAGGTCTTTCGCCCGCTAGGGACTCGCGGTGATATCCAGGGTCACCAAGAGATCCGGGCACGCGCACCATTGTGGTGTAGTCGCTCTCAGAAAATCTTCCTGAGACGCGAACACCCACGGGGGTCCCAGACGACTGACTACCGGAGGGGGTACTCCGTCCATCCGAGTCATGATCCGATCCGGCTTGAGGCCGGCTGGATCGGTCGCTTCCATCCGCTTGATCGCGACTGCTCGAATGTTGCATGTTAAAAGCTCACCTTGTGTACCCGTCAGTACTGGGTGGTTAGCTCTCTTGATGGACCCTAGGGCGAAAAGTGTAAATCCGTCCAATAGGGAGATGAAGTGTAGGACTAGGGGTAGCTCCTGGGCGGAAATCGTCACCGGGGAGCTCGTTGGGTAATATACTTGAACTTTGTATAGTGCCGGCTGGGCCGAGAATAGTCGATCGGCCAGCTAAACCAATAGGACACTTGAAGTTTGTATAGTACCGGCTGGACCGAGAATAATCGATCGGCCAGCTAAACCAATAACAATGAAGGGCGAATCCAAATGTGTATCCACAGATGGCCAAATGTCACCACTTCCCAATACTTGATACCGTGTTCAAAACACGGGCGACTTGAGGTGAGTATACGAAGTCGCCGCGACTCCCGGTCAGGGGACTTCCGGTGGGTTAACTTAACCTTCCCCGGGCAAACCAATAACAGCAAGAGGGGACCTTGTTAGCCCTCTGCCGTGAACCAATAAAAGCGACTTGTGTCTAAGAAAGCGAAACGTATACTGATTTATCCTATGTCCAATACTCCCTTTGTGTAACCTACCTCAAGTAACACGCCTGACCAGTCATGTATCTTACCCACGCAACCCGGCTAACTCCGACTCTGTGTACCGGTACGGCCGGTACACCAACCCCAAATGGTACCCACCCGGCCGGTACACTGACCCCAAATGGTACCAACCCGGCCGGTACACTGAACCCATATGGTACCAGTCCGAATGGTACATGGTACCCGACCGGCTCGGCCGGATAGCCACCCATCCGCGCCCCTCGGCCGCCGACGCTAGCAGTCCCTTGGAAGCCCTTCCTACGATCCCGGTGCATACTCTTTCCACTAGAACAATCCTCTTCTTCCGGGCTCCTTCCACTCCATCCTTACGAACAGTCCGCCATCTTGGCCGTCCGCCATCCGCGCCTCGGCCGTCAAACCTCCCTAGTCCTGCCGTCTGCTCAGCCCGCTTATCCGGCTATCCTCGCCCCTTGTCAGGTCTGCCGACGTGGTTTCTAGCCTGGCGCCACCTGGCCGCTGGTAGACCTCATCGGCGGCGACCATCCGGCGCCTACACCCTTGGCCCTCATTTCCACCAATCAGGATGCGCCCTTTGGAGAGTGCCTTACATTATTTTATAAGTCACTTCACCACACATATACGCATGGGTGGAGGTCAAAAGCAGGTGTAACACACACGAAACAGCCTGAAGGGCGGTATGCGGATACGGATATGGCAGATCCAACTGATAGACAGCTGGCACAGCGACAGGTGGAAGAGAAGGGAGATGGAACGTCTCAAGCGCCTCAATTCCTTCATTCTCAAATTGAACAGCTCCTGTCGACAGGGCAGTCAGGTACAGAAGATGTTTTGCACTTCCTAATCGATACTGTTACGTACCTGCCAGTAGGCAACCAAGAGGAGCTATTACAGGTTAATCTGCGGGATCCGCGGATAAGGAAGTTCTTCGCAGAAACCTATGAAGTCAGAGAGGAAGTGTTAGTGCAGTGGCATCAGATAACACAGGAGGCAAACGCAATGACGAATTTCCCGCTTCGAAGCATCACGGAAGGACGTCCAGGTCAACAGGATGAAATAATGCAGTTGGAAGCAGCAGAACCCAGCCCAGAACCGCCTATTCCAGATGCAGAGGCGTCTCGTTTACGAAAAAAAGAGCGGTGGCGGAAACCTACAGTCACGAACACGACGCCTTACAGACACAAGCTGAACCAGTGAAGAGAGAGTTGTTTGATGAGTTAAATTCGACAACACCGGAGACAGAGGAGCGAGGGGGTGAGGAACCAGAGTGGGCACGAGTCTGGAACACAATGGAATTGGTATGGAATCATCAACAAGGGACCTCATTCCCCCATGTAGAAGCAGGAGAGAGGGTTTGGAGATTGGCAGCGGCGAAGGAAGGATTAGCCATTATTCAATTATTGGAATGTTTCAGTCACCCACACAGAATCATCGAAGGTTTGAGTACTGAAGTCTTACATATACTGACGCGTAATTGGTGGACAGAATGCTGGGAGACCCTAAGCGCAAACCGCCAAGGTCACGAGTATTCACAGGAGCTCAACGCAAGGATACAGGACTGGTACAACCGTGTCACGGCAGTAACGAATAGACAGCAACAAGAAGCGATTAGACACAGCCGAGACGATTGGAACTTCATTAGGGTCAACAATCATGGAGGTAAGTATTTGTGGAACTTATGTGCACCACATAACAAAAAGATCTTCGCATACATGGCCATGTGTGCCAACACATACCACACACAAATTGCGGCGGCACTAGGGGAAGAGGCAATACCAAAAGAAGCGATCACTTTGAAGCTGGATAGACTAGAACGTGCACAGAAGGCTATCCCGAGAATAACGGCATTTACAAAGAGGCTAGCGGAAGAAGACGCGTCGGTATGGCAGGACATCGCAGCTTTCTTTGCAACGACACTAACATCTGTGGCACAGCAAATTGGAAAGCAATCACAAGAAGAGGAATCGGGGGGAATGACGTGTGCGGATCCCCTGATCCTCTACTAAGGGCACCAGAAGATGGAAGTATATCACCAAGCAGTGCAGCGGTTAGCCAACGAAATGGATGCGTATAGCCGGCAAGCGACTGTGGAGAATGCGATCAATAGAGTTGATGGCGAAAACAAGATACCTACAGCATCAGAAGCGACCACAATCAGTATCACGACGCAGAATGTTAGGGGATTCAAGGCTAATTCCCGACAGGAGTGGCTGCAAGCATGGAGAAACAAGCCGGCTGGAAGGAGGGCAGACTGTACACTTATCCAGGAAACACACATCACGACAGCAGAAGAGGCGGAGGAGGTGACCCGCCTATGGGAGCGTATGGGGAACTACAATGGTAAAGATGGGAGGTTGACGTATTGGAGTGTCTCAGTGATCAAGGCAGGTGGAGTGGGGATCCTATTAACGCCTGAGCATGGGAAGAGAGCGCGTCCCTGGAAGTCCAGCAAGTGGAATGAGCGAGTGATAGCAGTGGAGTTGGAACACTGGAAGATTGTCAATATCTATGCACCTGCGAATACTAATACTAATCGTTCTCAGTTTTATCGAGGTTTAGGTCAATGGTGCGAGGCAGCGGAGGAAGATGTTATCTTAGCAGGTGACTTCAACTGTGTAGAAGCGCCCCAGTTAGATCGACTAGCACCCGGAAAAGCAGTCAAGACTGAATGCAAGGAACTTTCTCGATTAATTGCGGCACGCGGCTGGTACGATGCGGCGCTAGCCCAGTGTTCTGCCTGGGATGTAGATGGGTTAACGGAAAGTCTGGAGTACACCTTTTGGCGGGGAGAAGCAGCAAGTAGGTTAGATCGCATTTATATCCCTAGTCAGAGGTATGACTGGGTGGAACGCTTGGACACATGCACGCCGGTAGTAGCCTCGGATCATGAAGAGGTATCGGCAGTGCTACGAGAACCGAAGAGGCGGCAACCAGTGAAGAACCTTCAAAAGTTCCGGTTACGGTATCCAGTTGCCGGAGCGAATCGCAGAAGAGTAGTAGAGGAGGTAACTGAGGAAGTTCGAAAAAGCAGAGGTGATACATCACAGACACAAGTGGACTGCGACAAACAAGTGCAGCATTGGACGGCAGCAGTAATGAGAGTGCGGAAACGGGTGCGCCAACGACGTAAAAGAAAGGCGGTGCAACTTACGCAGTCTCTATTTGGAATGGGTACCTCGAGAACTCAAATAGTGGGCGTGGCAGCAAATGAGGCATTGAAAGAGAACCAGGTGCGGCATGGTCGCAAATTAAGGCGAAGCATGGATTCAATGAGATGGCTGTTCAGACGGACAGCTGTGTGGGAGAGCAACCAACAGGTCACAGCAATCACGGTGCCTGGAACAACAGGGCATGGGATGACTGACAAGAGTATCCCAGACAAATTTGCATTGGTATGGAGAGCAGTACTCAGTTGCAGACACAGTCAAGTGGAACAAAATACGATGGAACAGTGTTTGGATAGATTTGTTACGTTTCCGAGGGACAGAAAAGTGAGGATAAGTAAAAACCAAGCGCTAATGGAACCGATCGACGAAGAAGACATCAAACAAGTCATAAGAACTTTAGAGAGGAGGAAGGCGGGGGGCCCAGATGGGCTAAACAACGACTTCTATAAAGATTTTGCAGACGAGGTGATACGGGACTTATGTACGGTAAGTAATGCAATCCTTCAAGGGGAGGATCCACCACAGACGTTTTTAGAGGCGGTCATAATACCACTTCGAAAAAAGGGTGATTCTGATAACGCGATGGACTACAGACCGATATCATTATTGCAATCAAGTTACAAGATTTTCGCCAAGGTGCTAGCAGCAAGACTACAACGATTTCTAGGGAGGCTAATCGGTGATACACAGCAAGGGTTTGTGCATGGTCGGCGAATGGACAGAGCGGTTGTGTTGATGATGGATATGTTAGAACATTTATAGTCACGGGCCAAGGTCGAAGAGTGCTGAAAATAGCGGAGGAGTATTGATGATAGACTTTGCCAAGGCATATGACACTATTGATCGGGAATTTCTCATGGTGGTGTTAAAGAAGTTTGGTTTCTCACAACGCTTTATTGACATTATGAACAAAATACACAACGGAACGTTGGCTCGGTTTCTCGTTAATGGAGAACTCTCAGAGGCAATACCAGTAGTATCGGGCATCCGACAAGGATGTCCGCTAGCGCCACTGTTATTTATTCTAGCGGTGGAGCCATTGGGAATGGCTATCACACAAGACTCGGAGTTAGAAGGCATAACGATTGGCAATGCAACATTAAAGTGGGAACAAAGGTTTTCAGCATTCGTGGATGATTCAACGATCTTTTTTCGAGAAGGGAAGCATATGAAGAGAGCACTTGACATTGTGGAAAGGTTTGGGCATATGTCTGGTTTAAAGATGCAGACGGCGAAGAGTCAAGTGATATTGATGGAAACGGAAGTATACCCAGCAGAATGGTACACGGTACCGGTATTGCAACCGGAAGCATCGGTAAGATACCTCGGATATCAAATAGGGAATTCTTCACTCAAGAAAAAAAACTGGGCGGGACGAATCAGAGCTGTACAACGGAGACTCCTCACAGCTACGAAATGCGGAACGTCAGTAGATGAAAGGGTGACACTCTTCAACGCAATAGCGATTCCTGCTATCCTCTTCACGGCGAAAGCGTACATACCATCGGAAGAAACTCTCCGTGAACTGGTAGCATTACAAAAGAGGTTCATATGGAATAAAACGACAGACACAGAGCGAGGGCGTCACAAAATCTCTCCACTGTTGTTATTTACTCCCAAGAAAGCCGGTGGACTGGGTCTAATCTCTATTCCTGTGGCATTACATACATTAGTGGTGAAGGAAGCTACGATGTGGATGTTGGAGCCAATTGATCGATACAACACGGCCTGGAGAAACTGGACGCAGTTGTATGCATGTAGAAAGGCTAACTTATGGTTTTCTTATTATGATACAGGTCAGCAGGAGCGCAGCATGAAAAGAGGAAGCGCTGCAGGGATGATAAGCGGATCAATATCGGAAACATTGGGACCTTCAGCAGAAGAGAGACAAGATCTGGTGAAGTACGTCTCGGTACATCTGCCTAAACTAAGGGATAAGTGTACAACACAAACACTTGACCCGGCGATCGGAGTGCACACCAATGACGAGGTTATTGTAACAGCTGACTTAAGCAAAATACCTTGGCATGGATTGGGATGTGGACACTTAGCAAGATTTTGGGGAAAGTATACCTGGTTTGGGAATCCTTGGATACGGGATATGGCGGCGTGTTGTCTGACGTGGAAGAAGTTTGATCGCTGTATCCAAGGTTCAGTTGGAGAAGTGGGGATTAAAAAGGTGTCAGACAAAACGTTTACGTGAACAGCGAAGTTCAAGTCGGAGAAAGGACATACAAGGGCGAAGGTGGGACGCTGGCTGCTGACGATTATCCTATGCTCTCCACGTGTGGAGATTCGACAATGCTTGGGAGATTCAGGCCCGCTTCGCTTACTATGGACACCAAAGCAATGGCTCTCGATGGCATGGAAGGTAGAAGGAGAGCGAATGATAAGAGGAGTGGATGACAAGACTGGAAATAATTGCAGGTTACGACAAAGGCAAGACGGGTTATACTGGGATTGCGTGCAGCTGGAGTTACAGGATCAGAAGCCAGGCTTATCGAAGGAGAATGAGTGGCCACACGGATTAGTCTTTGAAGCACACCCGGCCATTCATGGAATCGCATGGGAAACGAATGATGACGTGCGTCCTAGTTCCATCAAGCATTGGTTGCGGCGGACTTTCCGCAGACTGTATCACAAACTCATTGCCAAGCCTTTACACAGAATTGAAGAGCGATGGCAAGATAAAAGGGAGCGCGATACTTGGAATGGCTTTGTTCAAGATCAGACAACAAGAGATGTCTGGAAGCATGACCACATGCTGTCGGACTATCAACGATGGAGTCTTTATCGCATGGCCACGTTTCAGCTCAACTGTTACTATGATGGTTATACATCACAAGGCGGGTGCGCAATGGACGATCATTGCTCAGCACCTGGGAAAGGGGTCACACATATTGTGTGGGGGTGTACGCGTGCACAAAAATTATGGGCACGCGTTTTAAAGTTTTTGGAACGGATGGTGGGCCGATGCGACGGATCTGGATCCTTACAAGTGGTATTTTGTAACCAGGCAGGCCCCACCGGTTTCTCAATCTATTATGCAGCGGTTGTCGATCAGATGTGGAAGCCAAGCCAACGCGTGCAGCAAGGAAATGGCCAGATTGTGGTGGGCGATATGCTCGATAGGAACCACCTGGCTATGGCAAACTACGTAATGAAAACATTTTTCAAGGTATACGAAGGACAGAGCACGAGCATATTGGTTATCTTTGGAAGAAGACCTTGGAGCAGGTGCAAGCGGTTATAACGTTCGAAAAGAAATATGCCAGTACGAGGTTACGTGGGATAAGTTTGCAGATATGTCTCGAAAGCATCCAAGGTGTGATGCAGAATCGACCGAATGATCGTCGGAATTTGTTACTCTCGTTTCACCGAGATGAGTATCGATCAGAGGAAGGTTTACACGGAGTACTTAGGAATTTTATTGTAGCTAATAGTTAATTATTACTAAATAGACTACGTTTTACAACAACAACAAAAGTAGCTCATTCTACTCAGGAATAACAGCCAACTACGAGCATTCTTCTTCAGTCTTTTTGGCGAATCACATGCCAACCTGCTGCATTTCTCCAGCCTCCTCTTTTATTTTTGGATGACAGATCGAGAAAGATGAGGTAGGATGCATGATGGATCTGACCAATGACAATCCAATATTTCTCCATTCTCCATTTTTATACTTTGGCTCGTGAGAACCACCAAAATATGACTCAAGTCCAAAAACTTCTTCATAACGTGACTTAACCAGTTTTAAATTATTTTTTTTACATGCTGTTTTAACCATTTCAACATAGAATTTTATGGTAAAATACGACTAAGTTACGGTTAATGATTAACAAGCAGTTCCTACAATTTGAATTAATCTAGTATCGTAAATATTCTCATGTACCGACGCATGGGTATGCTAAAGGCGCATCGCGATCTAGGAAAGCCATATAATGGTCATCACATTATATGTGATGTCTGGGATGTCGTCATTTTCGATAAGTTTTACGTCTAGCTTATTTTGAATAATTCATTTTATCCAGCTGCCAGAAATTTCGGGATGTATTGTAGAGATAATAAAGCGCACTGATGTGCATGCTTTTCAGCTTAATCTAAAAGAAAATAATGAGTACTATATAAATTTGATGTAGCAGTTGCTATATAGCTCACTCAACCCTACGACGGTTGAGCCGGATCTGGACTGCAAAGCACTCAACACCGAGCACATATAATCGACTATGCGGCGAAAGCTAGAGCGTTTGAAGAAGGTCATGTCGGATCCTGGACTAAGTCGGCAAAATTCATGGCAGACAGGAAAGTACATATCGAATGCCTGAAACAGAAAGACGATTATCAACAGGCTGGAATAGGTACAGGACATCAGTACTAAGGGCTCCTCTCGACCGCTTCCTCCCAGTACGCATGAGTATTTTTACTTATCCAAATGGGATGCATATAGTACTTTTCATGGAGTTTTTTAACTCATATCATGCGCCGGAGAGGTGTTGAGGCGGTTTAACCTTCTGGAGTATTAACCAGAATGTCCGCGGATTCAAAACGCAAGATATATTGAATTGGCTTGTAGGGTGGAGACGCATTATGGGCAACCCAGAACGGTTAATATTATTATTATTGATGCATGAGACACATAACACATCGGAGAAAGATGCGAGGGACATTTCTCAACAATGGGCAATATTGGGGGCAATCTATTCCGGCAATTTTGCTATTCTTCTGGAGTATATCGCCAGATAAAAAGGAGGGATGGCCATCCTGATACCTCCGTCGTTCGCATTACAAGTTGTTCCCTGGCTGTCGTTACAGTAGTGTAATCGTTTCATAGATATCAAGTGGAATCAATACACTATTGTGAATGTCTATGCGCCATCTGGGGAACCACAAGAAAAGGAGACATATTACAAAAGATTACTACACAATCTTCAACCGGGGCAGAAACAGCTGATTTTATCTGGGGATTTAATTGCGTGGAGGCTCATCCACTAAATCGTTTGGGAGGCATACGCAAGAAGAAATCCAAAAGTCCGATGCTATCTCAGCTGGTCAAAAACTTACGCTTGGTTGATGCAAGGGAAATCATACGATCGGCGCTCCACGATGAATGTCTAGATCCTACAGAACATTTTACATATTGGTGGGGAAATCAGGCCAGTCGCTCGGACCACTTTTACGTTCTATTCCTCTTTCTTCTCAAATCAAATGGCTCATAGTGGAGGATCCTCCAGTTTATTCTGATCATAACCAAGTTTATAATCACCGAATCAGCGAGAGGGTCATCAGCGTACACCGCCACCGCGGTATCCGTCCATGGTTCTAACGAAGTACAGTTTTGTCAGCAACCGCAGGATGAGTTCCAGAACAGTTTCACGTTTTGATTGACAAATTGGAGGGATCCCATTAACTGGAACTATTGGGTCGATACATGTAAGAATATATTATTTCGTTTAGCGCGAAAAGAAGCAAAAAGGAGACGACGCCGAGTACGCTTCTTCCGACAATCAGTCACAGATACGGGCCATTCACGAAAACTAATACTCCTAACATTGAATACAGAAATTAAAAAGACGTCCAATCTCGAAGAGGGCGTAAATTAAACCAATCTCCGGCTGCTGTCAAGTGCTTTTCATGCGAACGGTAATATGGGAGCGGGGCCAACATGTTACATCAAATGAACCTCCTCCTGGGGAAACATGTAGTCCCAGATGCCTATTCCGGATAAGTTTGCTAGTACCTGGAAAAAATTACTGAGTTATCGTCATAGTACGGTAATGGTATCTAATATGGAGCACCACATACGAGCATTTATAGCCGTCCCGGCAAGTTGGTGTGTAACAGCAGAAAATAATCAAGCTTTGATGTCAGCCATCAAAAATCCTGAAATCAATTGGCTATTAAAAAACTGGAGAAAAGGATAGCGGTGGGTCACGACGGCCTTAGTAATGATTTATATAAATTTATTGGTGGAACCCCTGCTCAAACTGTATAATCGCATCCTACAAGGGGCCCGGCTCCCGGCCACATTTTTTAAGGCAGTGACGCATCCTACAGATATTGTCACCCATCGTTTTCGTTAAAGACAAACAGCTGATACTTGACGATAATTGTTTTAGGGCAAAAGGTGACTCAAATCCAAAAACTTCGTCAAAAGGTGACTCAAATAGTTTTATATATTTTACATGTTGTTTTAAACATTTTTACACGGGAAGTTATAGTAAAATACGACGGTTACTGCGCTTGAAATGACTGACAAGGGGTGTTACTATTCCAATTAGGTTATAAGTTGAAGTGATAGTGTGTATATCCCAGGAGTGACCTAAAAACTTTAACCATTATCCACTTTATATGTTCTAATCCTTGAGACTATTTCTGGCTCAGGTTCATCATCGAGTCAAAACGCTTCAGGATCTCTGTATCTTCTCGCTTCGTTTAGCGGTGCTGGTGTTGTATCAAATACGCGCTGGATACATAACTGCAGTCGCATGTCTTCCTCTCTGGTTACCGGGTGACGTTCTTTCTCAAATGTTGTTACTGTTTCTAACTGATCTCGGCCTTGTGTCTACAGTAAATTGATGATATCTGCTGAGGTTTTCCGTGGACCTACAAAATTTAACCTACCACAGCCATTGAACCACAATGCTGCAGTAGCCCCACCATAAGCGTCTAAATTGATCTTCGAAGTCTGAAGCCTTAACTCCATGCTTATTCACCATCGCCAACAGCACTACCGTCCCATAATCCAGCGGGGGTCTAGTTACGATGTTCGTTTTATATGATGTCAAAAGAGGGTGCGGCGCCGACAGCGTGTACGCTATACCAAAAGACGTTTACAACGAGAGGGCCGTATTCCGCAATCAGGAGCTGGGGGGGGGGCACGCCGTTGGAGATGCTACTTCATGATCTTTGGGAAAAGATAGTGATCCATGCGCACAAACGTGACGGTGCTGGTCGCATAACCCACCTGTTCTTTACGCCCCAAAAGGCGGTGAAATGGCAAAGGAGAACCCGAACGTCATACTAATGGACATCACCTCCAAAACGAACAGACTTGATGAAGATTAGCTGATGACAATGTCGATGCCAATAGGTTCAAGCATCTGCTTCTTCATGTTGTGAGCTAGGCATGCACGTGTGGTGGAGCCGATTTCCAAATCCAGGACAGATGTCTTGGGCAGAATCCGGATACCCACTAGCCCGGACGATCAACTATCGGAGGGGGTACTCCGTTGATCCTGATCAGCATCAGAATCGGATGAATCACCACTATGGAGACTGATCCGATCTTCCCTGTCGTCCGACCGGTCATCATGTGCGATAGAATCGATACTTAACTTCATCTCACCTTGTGTACCCAATGATCGGGGGTGGTTACACTCACTCAGGTGGACTCGGTGACGAAAACGATGATCTTGATCAGGTCGGAGGGGATGTCCTCCTCGAGACGGGGGTGTCCTCGGGTGGAAATCTTCACCGGAGAACGAGTCTGGATCGATACTTAATCAGTATCTAGGCACTGATCGGGAAACTTCGTCCGATCAGGCCAGCCAATAAGAACGAGAGACAACGAGAAACCAAGAAAAACGCGGTCAAACCACGATCTTCCACAGTAATCCACAAACGTTATCTCCACAAACCCTTTCGAATAATAAACGTGTTCCAAACACGTGCGCATGGGGGATGAGGTTTGTAAAACATAAACAAAACCCGTCGGGGGCCTTCCGGTAAGCCAAAAGGCGTCTAAGCGCGTCTTAACCGGGAATTAAGTTGAGCTACAGGGGGCTAGTTAACCCTGTGCTCCCAATGACCGCGACACGTGGCGGAGCGACTCTTTGCTTAGGGGGAAATTCAAATCCTGTTATTATATATGCAATGTCCTATACCTAGTGTACCATACACCAACTCATGTGCCTGCCTCATACTTCGATCCTGTTCGCTTCGTGGCACGGTTGCGTTATTACCACCTTACCCATCTTTGTTGCACCTTCAAACTGATCTGCACCATTTCTGGACTGATTATGGTCAAACTCTATGGCGATCTTCAACCATCCTGATCTCTCGATAAGCAGCCTGGAACCAGCTCGAGATCTGCCTCTCAGACACTGTTCGCCCCATATCCAACCCGGCTTAACTGAAAACTCCGTCTCTCTTCACACCTGGAAGCCGGTTTGGGGCCAATCGGTTCAGATCATGATCAGCACAGCGATCGACATAGTGATCGGGGCGGTGATCAGGGCGATCAGCACCAGATCACCTCGCAACACTTCAGGGTTACCACCACATCGACATTGCCAGTTCACTCGACCATATTCTTGACCTTCATTACATGTTGGGATGCAAAGATCGCACTGACTCAGCATTTCTCGTAAAGTTGGACCTGATCCGACCTTCTTGCGTTAATTCTGGACGGATCCATCAACTCTCACCGCTTACCTCAGCTTAGTGATGCTCGTACGGCTCGCCGCTCCACATACCCAGCTCTGTCCTGTGCCCGATCTTCGTATTCTAGGGCGGAGCTAAGCAATTCGGCCGATCGGACCGGGATTTCCATATCACATCCAACTTCAACATCTGTACCATTCATAACTCATTCCGATAACTGGATTCTGCTGTTCCTGATATATTACTTCGCCATTGATACCGTATCTCCAGTTTGTCTCAGTTGTTCTAGTCGTGTACGTCCACGAGAACCCCACTTAACACGCAATATCCCGATCGGACCGTGACATTCGCCATTCCATTAATATCCGGGACCAGGCGCAATAACGGTATTTAGCTTATCCTTTCACACTACAACAGTCCGTTGTCAAACGCCTTTCATCGTATACGAAGTCAGCCTGTCCCACCCATCAAATGTCCTATCTTGATGGGTGTTCCCATCGCCACCAATCAACGGGCCTGTGTGGTCCACCTTATTCTCAACTTTTTCCAGATCGCTTCACCACAGCCGCCCCTGAGCCAAACTGCAGCCGCGCAACGACTGCAGTTTGACTCACCCATTCCAAATCTTCCACTTAGCAACCAGCCATGTCCGATTCGAATCGGCCCCCTCTTTCCTTCTCTGCCTCCTCGGCTTCCTCTCCAACCAGCGTCTCGCCTCTGGAGCCAATTTCAACCAGTCCTGCGACTTCTCCGATCTTGACCGCCGCCACCACGATTCCGACCAGCTTAATCTCCCCGACGACGACCCTGACTTCTAATCGCCCGCCTCTGAGCTTCCTTGCTCGGCCGCTCCGAGCCGCCCCGTTGGTTATTTGGAGCAACTGGCTCGTCTGGTGGAGGGGACGGGCTCGCTCACGCTGGGGCCCATAGAGACTAGCCGACTGCGATTGGTGCTCCAGAGCGCAATTCCTGAGTTAATTTCCTTGTGCGAGGCTAACCGGACACTTCGCGCCGAGTTGTTTGATCGTCGCGTCATCATAGATCGTCTGGAGCACGATTCTGCCGACCTGACACACCAACTATCGACCGTACGACTGGATCGCGACAGGCTTGACCGTGATTTTCTGGACATGACGAACCGCGTCCAAGGTTTAACAGTCGAGCGAAATCAGTTGTCCGCTGATCACGCTGCCTTGCGCGTCTCAGCTAAACCTTCTGATACTGTTGCTTCCCTGCCATCGATGATTCGCTCGCTATCTGTCACCGTCCGCGATCAAGGTATGTCCAACTCATCCGCTTCTTCCACAATAACCGTCGCGACCACGATCAGCTACTCCGGAACAAGATTCGCACCGCCGAGGAAGTGGAACGTTTGGAGGTCGAGATGCGTCATATGGACGAACAGGTCCAGCTCTTGGAGAAACAACTTTCCGATTCGCGCATCGGCCGTGCCAGCAACCAGAAACGGTTGAGTGAAACCCATAAGGAAGCTGACGATCACCGACGCGAGCTTAATCTTGCTCGGGTTAAGCTTGAAACCCTGGAGCTTGATGAGCGCGCTTGGACCCAACGCCATGACGACTTGAAGAAGATCACCCACCAGACAATGACTGACCCGAACGCTGATTCGGGGTCGCTTCGGATGGCTTTGCGTGGGCTCCCTGAGCTGGTCAGTTCTCTTGTTCCGGCCGGCACACAGTCTCGGAAGTCTCTTGGTCCTGCCCGCCGTCGCCCACATTCTCTGTCGCTTCTTCTCCGCCGATTAACGTTGATACTGATCAAACAGTGATCAGCGAAGCAGCGGCTCCTGAGTCCACGCCGTCCAGTCCGCCACCAGCTTCAAGATCGGTCTCGTCGATCTTGTTCGGCGAAACGCAAACGGGCAAGCCAATCGAAAAGGAAGACGGTACCTGCTAAGCGCTCTCGCCTCATCGCTGACTCTGATGACGAGTCGACAGATTTGGACGAACGAACGCGAACTGCTCTGGCCAAATCACGTAGCGCTGATCGTATAGTTTCGGTGACGACCTCGTCGGGATCAGCCTTTCTGACCCAGGCCGTCGCTTTGCTTGACTCAGACGGCGATGAAGAGGATGATTTGGAAGACACGAGACCGGTTCTAGTGCTCCTCCGGCCGACGATATGACGCCGACGGCTAGCCCGGCCAACTTCACTGGCGTCTTTGTCCCAGCGGCTAAATCACCGATCCATTAAGACGACTACAGCTATGATCCGAAGGAGAAGTTCATGGATCTGTATGTCGTTATGCAGGGTCGACCGACGAAGGCCCTGCTAGCGACCCGACAACCCTTGGGTGCTGATCAGCTATGGGACCTAACGCCTCTGGTTCTTTTGGTAAGGAGAAAATTTGTTCCTCGCTGCTGGTCCCGTCCGCCAAGGTGGATTTTCCCGATCAGGTCGTCGACGCCCAAAGACACTGATGCTGCAACCCAGGGCCATCAAGCTCTTGATCGATTCAGATCCTTGGGAGGTTCTCGCGAAGGCTATGCCCGGATTGGACTTTCCTGATCGCCCCTGGTTCGGAGCTCTGAAGGGACACCTGGATTCGTATTACCGGGACCATGGTCAGGCGCTATGGGAGGCCCACTTCCCGATCACTTCGGCTATGCGCAAGGCCGCTAGGCTTGAGCATTACTTCCATGCATGCAAGCGCCGACGTTGCAAAAAAGCTGGAGCTGCTTGGGCCGTGATCTGTGACTTTGTGGTGGATGGGATCCAGCTCGGTGAGTGTGACTTGGACGTTTTCCTGTTCCCCGCCGTGCTGCATCTTCCTATTCGCCGGGGGGAAACACGAGGCATCACGGCTGACGGCGGGGAATGGTATCCCGGTCATGGATACCCGACTCCGATCGGCACGTTGCGCGATGCTTTAAACTATGCCGATGGGAAGAGCCTTAGCGAAACCAATACCGCCTAAGCCCCATGGATCATCCGGCGCTCAAGATCTCCAGTCTGCGCGTGAAGTATGGCCCGTAGCTATCGTGATAACAATTTCCATTTCATTCTCTTTTTAATCATTAATATTTTACGACAACTTTCTGATAAATTTCATGTTCCATATCCAAAACTTCATATCCACTTTCCAGCGTTATCCTCATCTTGCGTGTCCGATCGTTCATATGCACGTAAATGTAATTTTTATGAATATATATATGCATGTCCGTTGACTCCGAACCGGCTCAATCAACTTGGTCTCAACTTGTTTGACCATTACCATTGGCTGATCCGATAACAATATGTCAACCCAGACTATTGAGACTCATGATTACCTTCTTCGTGAGTTTGCATAACTCCAAATCGGTTTCGTCTCACCCGATCACGTTCAAACTCCCTTAGTAAATCTCCACAGTTGAGGTCCCGTTCATCTACCCATGCTGGATCGTCGTAACCTTTCCACTGAACCAAGTAATCACGATGGGTTCGACCAAATCGGGTCCTCTTGCCTGATCGGGTATTCAAAATCTTCTCCACTTCAAATTCATTTTGATCCAACGTTCAAACAACTGTCTTCGGGCAAGAGAGCTTCATCGAAGACAAACCTTGGTTGATCATCGGATGACAACCTGTTTTTGGGCGATCGGAGTATTCCCGGATTAGCTTCAGCTTCGACATGTGGGCGATCGGGAAAACTCCGTAATCGGAACCAGCCGTAATTAACCGGGCAGCATGGTCGCCGATCAATTCGGATACACGGAATGGCCCATGCCACGAATGCGCTAACTTCCGGGCGTATCCTTCTTTCACACGATCCAAGTAAAGCCAGACCCTTGATCCCGGTTCAATATTATGCGAATCAGCTTGATCATTATTCCGATCAGCTCTCTCTTGGATCGCCCTCCGCAGTCATTCATTCACTTTTCCCGCGCATGCTGGTAAGGCGCTGGAGTCCCATACGCCATCGACGAGCTTCGCAATCTCGGCCTCGGGTACATCCGACGGGAATCACCGATTCGATAGTAGATCTGGGGTCCCAACCATACGCCATGTAAAACGGAGTATCTCCCCTGATCCGATCAAAAGAAGAATTTAACGCAAATACCAGTCTCTCTGCATACTCATCCCAATCTTGTTGAGCATAATCCGCGACATACATCTTAATAGCTCTGGTTAGCGTTTGCACCATACGCTCGGCCTTGCCGTTCGCTTGTGCACGGTAGGCCATGGTCGCGCTTTGTTTCTGCCCAAACATCTGATTGAATGATCGAAAAACTCCAGCCATGAAACCTGGTTCCCGATCGTGCCTGATCACCTCAGTTGCTCCAAACCGCCTAAAGATTCCTCATAACTGCAGGCGACATGTTGGGCTGTTCGGGTAGATCCCGCTTTCGCGATCACCAATCCCGTGAAAAGATCAGTCCAAATCAGCAGTTCTGTATTGCCTTTGAACGATCTCGGCAAGGAAGGTATGTGATATATCGCTATCACTTGGAAAGGGTAGGTCGCTTGGATGTTTCCGGGTGATCTACCCTGGATATTCTGCATACCCTTCCTGGTTTCGCAATCTGTACACGTTCCGACAAACCTTTGGACACTTCGATATAAACCTCTCCAGTGAAAGTGTTTGCGAATCCTGTGGTACGTCCAACCCACGCCCTGGTGACCATGTGGTGGAGCCGGTTTCCAAATCCATGACCGAAGGCTTGGGCGGAATCCGGATACCCACTGGCCCGGACGACCAACTATCGGAGGGGGTACTCCGTTGATTCTGATCAGCATCAGAATCAGATGAATCACCATTATGGTGACTGATCTGATCCTCCCGGTCATCTGGCCGGTCTTCATGCGCGTCAGGATCTATGTTTATCTTCATCTCACCTTGTGTACCCGAAGATCGGGGGTGGTTACACTCACTCAGGTGGACTCGGTGACGAAAACGATGATCTTGATCAGGTCGGAGGGGATGACCTTCTCGAGACGGGGTGTGTCCTCGGGTGGAAATCTTCACCGGAGAACGGGTTGGGGTCGATACTTAAGCAGTATCTAGGCACTGATCGGGAAAGTTCGTCCGATCAGGCCAGCCAATGAGAGAGAGATAATAAGGAACCAAGAAAACGCGATCAAACCACGATCTTCCACAGTAATCCACAAACGTTATCTCCACAAAACCTTTTCCAATATTATTGACGTGTTCCAAACACGTGTGCGTTGAGTGTGAGGTTCGATCACCTAAAACAAACCCGTCGGGGGCCTTCCGGTAAGCCAAAATGCGTCTTAGCGCGTCTTAACCGGGAAATAGATGAGCAAGAGAGGACTAATCAACCCTGTGCTCCCAATGACCGCACACGTGGCGGAGCGACTCTTTGCTTTAGGGGGAAAATCTAAACCTGTTATTATATATGCAATGTCCTATACCTGTGTACCATACACCAACTCATGCCTGATTTATACTTCGAACCTATTTACTTCGTCGCACGGTTGCGTAGCACCACCTTGCCCATCCTGGCTGCACGTTCAAGCTGATCTGTACCACTTCTGCCCTGATCATGATCCGACTCCTAGAAAGATCTTCAACCCATCCCGATCTTCGATAAACGACCTTGAAACCACTTGAGATCTGCTCTTCTAACACTTGTCCACTTCGTATCCAGCCCGACTTAACCGAGAACTCCCCTTGCCTTCGCATTTAAACGCCGGTTTGAGGCTGATCAGCCCCGATCACGATCGGCATAGCGATCAGCCGAGTGATCAGGCAGTGATCAGGGTGATCAGCCCTTGATCACCTCGGGAACCGTCCCACGACATTCATGACTCCGTATCGCCCGCCTTGGACTTCTCCCGCTCGACCTTCTTCAGATTGCCCCCTCCGTTACTTGGAGCAGCTCGCTTGTCTAATAGATGGATCGGGTCCACTCACGTTGGGGTCCATGAAGCTTGCCGACTACGGTCGGAACTCCGAAGTGCAATTCCCGAGTTGGTTTCCTCTATATGATACCAATCGGGCACTTAACGCTGAGTTATCCGACCGTCGGATCGTTGCCGATACCTTGGCACATGATTCTGCTGATCTGGCTAGCCAGCTGTCGACTCTTCGGCTAGATCACGACCGACTTGACCAAGACTTACAAGACATGACTGATCGCGCTCAGAGTTTGACGATGGAGCGTGATCAGCTATCAGCTGACCTCGCTGCTCTGCGCCTCTCCAGGCCTTCGGACACCGTCGCCTCTTTACAGTCGCTGATCGGTTCGCTGACTATTACCATCCGCCATCAAGGTACGTTTATCCCATTCACTTTTTCTGTAATCCGTATATGACTCTCCATGTATTTTTCCAGACGAACGTATTGAGGCAATGAAAGACTCGATGGTCGAGATGGTGGATCATCTACAACGGCTCGATGATCACCGTCTCGACCGTGATCAGCTGCTTCGCGACAAGATCTGCACTGCCGAGGACGTAGAGCGTCGGGAAGTCGAGGTTCGCTACTCGGATGAGCAGGTCCAGCTCCTGGTCAAGCAACTTTCCGATTCTCGCATCGGCCGCGCCGACATACAGAAAAGGTTGTGCGAGAGTCGGAAGGCAGCTGAAGATTGCCGGCGCGAGCTTAATCTTGCTCGGGTTAAACTTGAAACCCTAGAGCTCGATGATCGCGCCTGGCTCCAGCATAACGCCGACTTGAGGAACCTTGCGGTGCAGACTATGGAGAGGTGGACCAAACCGAACACCGGTTCGGAGTCAGTTCGGACGGCTTTACAACGGCTTCCTGAGCTGATCAGCTCCTTCACTCGTCTGGAACACCACCACAGTCTTCCGAGTCTGCCCCGCCATCACCAGCGTCTTCCGTCGCTTCCTTGCCGGCCCATAGTGCTGATCAGCCCGTGATCAGCACTGCAGCGGCTTCTGCGTCTACTCAATCCCGTTTACCAGCGACTTCGAGATCAGCCCCCTCGATCTTGAGTTCTGCGAAACGCAAACGGACCAGCTCGTCAAAGAAGAAGATGTCTCCCGCCAAGCGCTCTCGTCTCATGGTTGACTCGGACGATGAGTCGACTGATCTGGACGAGAGGACGTTGTCAGCTCTGTCCCGATCGCGCATTCTGATCGCCGTGCTCCAGGGCCAACCCTGTCAGGCGTGAATTCGCTGACCCAGGCCAGCGCCTTGCTTGAGTCCGAGGACGAGGACGACGATGATCTCGAAGAGGAAACACCGGCTCCGGCTGATCCCAACGTTCCTCCACCGGCCAATAAGGCAGTGGTCGCCCCACCGCTCAATTTCACGGGCGGTTTCATCCCGGCGAGCCGATCATCGATCGAGCAGGACAATTACAGCTATAATCCGAACCAAAGGTTCAGGGATTTGTACGTCGTCATGCAGGGCAAGCCGACTTCTGCTCACATGGCCACTCGGAAACCTTGGAGTGCTGACCAGGTATGGGATCTGACGCCTCAGGTTCTTGCTGTGAGGCACAAACTCGTCCCTCGCTTGTGGTCCCGCCCGCCAGGCTGGATCTTTCCGACAAGATCGCCGGCGCCCAAGGATAGGCAGTGGCAACCGAGCGTGCTGACCAGAGGCGCTATTGAGCTTCTGATCGATTCAGCACCTTGGGATGTCCTCATGACACCTATGCCCGGGCTGGCGTTTCCCAATCACCCCTGGTTTGTCGATCTGCAGGGACGTTTGGCCCTGTATTACCAGGAACACATCCAAGCGATATGGGAGGCTACCCACCATTTCCCGATCACGGCGGCGATGCGCAAGGACGCGTGGATCGAGCATTACCATCATGATCGCAAGCGTCAACGCACCAAAGCCGGGGCTGCCTGGGCCGCGATCTGCGATCATGTTGTCAACGGGATTCAGCGCGGCGAGTGCGATCTGGACGTTTTCTTATTTCCTGCCGTGCTGCATTTACCTGTTCGTCGGGCGGGATCGCGAGGACTCAAGGCTGACGGCGGGGAGTGGTATCCCGGTTATGGGCATCCAACTCCGGTCGCCACGTTGCGTGATTGCCTGATCTGGACCGATCAGCAGGAGCCTTGGCGGAACCAGTTCCGATCAAGCCCCATGGATCATCCAGGGTTCGCGGTTTCTCGCCTGCGCACTAAGTATGGCCCGTGATCGTCGTGACAACCAGCTTTCGTTTCGTTTTTCCATAATCATTAATATATCACGACAGTTCTTGATGATTTTCACGTTCCATATTCACACTTCCTGTTCAGGTCTCACTATTGTCTCCATCTTGTATGTCGATCGCTCACATGTATGCAAATATAGTTCTCGTGCATTATATGTATATATATGTATCCATTTACTCCAAACCAGCTCAACCACCCTGATCTCCACTTGCTCGATCATTACATTTGGCTGATCTGTCACAATGTGTCAACCCAGGCTATTGAGATTCCTGGTTGCCCTCTTCGTGGGTTTGCATCACTCCAAATCGATTTCGTCTCACCCGATCACGTTCAAATTCTCTTAATAGAGCTCCACAGTTCAGATCACGTTCATCTACCCACTCGGGATCGTCATAACCCTTCCATCGAACCAAGTAATCACGATGGGTTCGGCCAAATCGGGTCCTCTTGCCTGATCGGGTATCCAAAACCTTCTCCACTTCAAATTCGTTCGGGTCCAACGTTCTTTCCCAACTGTCTTCGGGTAAGAGAGCTTCGTCGAAGTCAAACCTTGGCTGATCATCGCATGACAGCCTGGTTTTAGGCCGATCAGGGTATTTCCGAACCAGTTTCAGCTTCGACAAGTGGACGATCGGGAAAATTCCGTAATCGGTACCTGCAGTAATCAACCGAGCGGCATGATCACCGATCAGTTCGGCTATACGGAACGGTCCATGCCACAGATGTGCTAACTTCTTGGCATATCCTTCTTTCACGCGATCCAAGTAAAGCCAAACCCTTGATCCCGGCTCGATATTATGCGAATCGGCCTGATCATTGTTCCGATCAGCTCTTTCTTGGATGGCCCTCCGCAATCGTTCGTTGACTTGCTCCCGCGCATGTTGGTAGTGACGTTGGAGTCCCATACGCCATCGACGAGCTTCGCGATCTCGACCTCGGGTGCATCCAACAGGGATCACCGACTCGATGGTAGATCGGGGGTCCCAACCATACGCCAAGTAGAACGGAGTATCTCCCCTGATCCGATCGAAAGAGGAATTCAATGCAAACACCAGTCTCTCTGCATATTCATCCCAATCTTGTTGAGCGGAGTCCGCGACATACATCTTGATAGCTCTAGTTAGCGTCTGTACCATCCGTTCGGCCTTACCATTCGCCTGCGGACGGTATGCCATGGTCGCGCTCTGTTTCTGGCCAAGCATCTGATTGAATGATCGGAAGACTTCGGCCATGAAACCTGGTTCGCGATCATGCCTGATCACTTCACTGGCTCCAAACCGTCGAAAAACACATTCTTCGTAACTGCAAGCGACTTGTTGGGCTGTTCGGGTAGATCCCGCTTTCGCGATCACCAATCCCGTGAACAGATCAGTCCAGATCAGCAACTCTGTGTTGCCCTTGAACGATATTGGCAGGGACGGTATGTGATCCATCGCTATCACTTGGAAAGTGTAGGTCGCCTGGATATTTCCAGGTGATCTACCCCGGATGTTTGGCATACCTTTTCCAGTTTCGCAATCCGTACATGTCCCGACAAACTTTTGTATACTTCGATATAAGCCTCTCCAATGAAAATGCTTGCGAATCCTGTGATACGTTCGACCTACGCCCTGGTGGCCACCCTCCAAACTGACGTGATAATGGTGTAAGATATCAGCTTGTAAAGTCTCCGGGATCACGAGCCTTGCCGATCGGTCCAGATCTGCATCGGCCTGATCAGCTTGAACATAGTAAAACAATAGATCATTTTCGTCGATCTCGTAGTTGGACGCGATCTTAGCACAATCTTTTGCATCACCCTGGCTCAGCTTCTCCAGATCACCCTTTAGAAACGCCTTCAAATCAACGATCCATTTTTCCTCGTCTTGTGCCTTGAGAATTCTTCCGATCCGCATCTCCTGTACTATTTCTTCTGTCAGGCTTTCTCGAGAGAGTGATCTGTTAGGTGGTGATCTGGTTCGTGATCTCGTCATAATCGAGATCTGGGCTGCTTCCTTTTCATCTTCCACACGAATCAGCTCAGGCAGCCTATTGATCTCCACCAGTTCTTCCAGCAATGCTTGATCAGTAACTATTGATCCGGCCTGATCACGCATGGCCATAGTGGCGAGGTGATCTGCACTCCGATTCCAATTACGTTTCACATGTAAGAGATCATGCCTTGACCATCCACGTAAAACTTTCATAACGCGATCGTTCAGTAGCTTCAAACGCGGTGCTTTACAGTCGATCTCTCCAGTGATCTGCCGAATTACCAGGTTTGAATCTCCGCATATGATTACTCTTCCGATCTTTTGCTCTTGCAAGAGATCCAAACCTAGCAGCAGACCACGATATTCGGCCTCATTGACCGTGATACCTGGAGTGTAATCTGAACCGGCCGATATAACAGTCCATTCAGGAAGTTTCCATAACAACGTGCTATACGCCCATAACAACGCGCTATACGCCCATCGGATAGACCATCAACTTCGTGAGGCGATTCACCATTCTATACTCGATACACAATCGAATATCAATGCCATTCTTCTTAATCACGATCACGATCGGCGATGCCCACTGCGATGTTGATGGTCGGATGATCTTTGTACTCAGCAAACCCTTGATCAAATCGGATAACTTTTCCCGGTATTGAGGTGCAACTTTACGAAAACGCTGAGCGATCGGCCTCGCATTTCCCACGTCTATATCACAAACAGCTCCGAATGCGGCTGGGGGTAGGGCGTTACCTTTCCCCATCAGTAAGTGGCGCCTTTTCCAGATGATCTTCTTTAGCTGATCGATCTGCTCGGGAGTGTTCACTTCGGGATCACCGACCTGTAGATCTTTCATGGTGACTTCTGGCATATTGGGCGATACTTCCGGTAAAACGGCCATCTGCTTCTCGATACCTTCAATGTACTGATCGCCACCTTCGTGTATACACACTTGTTCGTCTACCTGATCTGCCTTTTTCTGATCGGTGTCATCTTGAGTTGCTCCTTAGGTCACTCGACTGATGGTCTACTTCAGGTTCACCTTCCTCCGTAATGACTTCGGCAGATTCATCCTCCTTTTCCTTCTCATGATCGTTCTTGAACTCCTCACTGTCATTTCCGCTTTCTGGGTCCGTTGTTTTCGGTGAGCCGGGCCTAATAATACTCAATATCTGTAGACCTTTTGACCCGGCTTTCCCCTGTCGCTTCGATCAGTGGTCTCCTGATCAGCAGCTTGGTCGGCGTAGAATATTCCGACTTCTCGACCATAGGTGCAGTATCTTCATCCGCTAAGTCTTCGTCACTGATCAGGTGCGTGGTGGCTTGATAAGCCAGATTCTGCCATTCAATGTATCTTCGTGATCCCACTGAGACATATCCGATCTGTCGAGGTACTTTCCCTTCAGGTAACCACATCCCTAAGATCATGTCTTCGTGGATGATCAGCGGCTGATCGGATATATTCGTGACCCTGATGTAACTTGATCTGCCGATACCTTTAACGAACGTTGGTACCCATCGTTCACCACGGGTTAGCCACAATTTCTGTTGCCGATCACTCGGCCGAATCATGACATCGACTGATCGGGACACCCCGATGTTCTCGTACTGACCCATTTTTAACATCCGTACATGAGTACCATATAAAGGTCGTCGGCCGGATAACTGAATCTGCACCTCATCCGGCAGAGTCAGGGTTCCATGAGACAGGTCAAGTCGTATACCGGCTGGTGCCATAAAATCCATCCCCAGTTTCGCGTCTTGACCGGCTAACCGGCCAACCCAAGCGTTAAAATAGTAGACCAGGGATCCTGCCAAGGTGAGCTTAACACGTGATCGTCCTTCCGTCATATGAACTTTCGCCGATCCCAACACATTCTTGCCTCTGGGTACTGTCTATACGACATCCCACCTTACGAGCAAAGGCGGAGTCGATGATCGAGACTTCTGCCCCAGAGTCCAATAGAATAGTGGCTTTTTCATTGTTGATCTTTCCATTAGCTTTAGCCTGTTTAAACCACTTGTCGGGATAGTGATACTTCCAGTATCTCGGGATTCACCGGGCAGTAGATCCAACTCCATGATCACGTCCGATCGGGAATACTCATCCACTCTGAGACTGTAGATCGGACATCGATCGATGCAATTTGAATTAGAACATGTATTGTCGGTTATCTTCTTTTCCTCAAACTTATCTCCGCTACCGACATATGCATAAATGCAGAACGTAGACCGCTCGGCTCGAACCAGATTCCAACCTGGCGAGCGATCTAGTTTAACATCTTATCGACATCTGGTGGAAGCATACCAGCATGTTTAGTCGGCACATACCACTTGGGCATCAGATTAAAAAATTCTTCAATAGGACAGGCACCGGCGTCGTGAAGCTTCCCACAAGTTTTGCATACGAAAAAAAATGATCAGAAGGGTGACCTTTACGATCACATTTTCCACGCGTAATTCTTTTCCAACAATCGCGATCTCCATGTTTGGTCGACCCACAATGCACACATTTTTTACGAGATCGGTCCTGATCAGGTTGAATCCCACCAGGGTTCCGTCCATCCATGCCATTAGTCGATGATCTCGGGCGATACACTGGCTCTGTCGTAAAGATATGACGATACTGTTCCTCGTCCGAGCTCAGACTTGATTGACCACTTTCCTCTTCCGAACCGGAACTGTCCGATTCCTTCGTGATCATCCGAATTGCTCTGGCTGGTCGTGCCGCTGGTATCTTGCCCTGATCCGGGTGTGGTTTCGACCGGTACCGGTTCGATCCTACCTCGACCTTGGGCTGTCGACTTTTGGCTCGCTGCAGCGTCCTCAGAGTCAGTTCCAGTTGCTCTGAGTCCTTTATACGGAGCAGGGTTAGCTGATCAGCCAGATCGCGATTATCCAGAGTACCAATGAAGTGTTCGACATGCTCGCGGGCTATATCCGGGTGTCGTGGGTCCTTGATCGGCATTTTCGCGCGTAGACCAGCAACATTCAGCCGATGTAAGTACTCGATCGGCGTCTCGTCGGATCTTTTCTTCATGTGGTAGTACTGTCTAGCGACAGACACCCCCGAGTTGCAATACTGTTCTTCGAACTCTTCACACAAACGAGGCCACTTCAAACGCACTTCTCGACTCAGCTGTTTAAGCCAGTTCTTGGCCGGACCTTTCATTAGATCAGCGAAGATCAGACATCTTTCACCTTCCGGTGTCTTGTCCCTCAGAAAAGCTGATTTAGTCCGACTTAACCAAGCTCTGGCCTGATCATCATCCATATCCTTGCCGGTAAAATCTTTCAATTCCGAGATCGCGGACATTCGCACTCGGGTGATCGTTCCGGAATCACTGTCAAATGCCTGCGCGGAGGCCATATTCGCCCTACGAGGCATCTCAATGTCCAGATCATCTGGATCGAAATGCTGACTGATCTCACCTTCTGACTCCATGTCCACATCGCTACGTGGGGGTGATCTGTGAAATCGATCTTGGTGACCGGCCTGGCATATCGATCGAACCATTCCGGCTCATCGGACCGATTTTATATCCACGCCCACGGGTTCTTGATCGGTTTCTCAGCGGATTGATTTATGTTCGATGCTGATCGCCATGGTTGTCCTTGCCCAGGTGTGTACTGAGGTAATCCATATTGTTCACTCGCAAATCGGTTCATCATAGTCGCGAACATGGTTCTCATTTGCTCTGGGACCTCCGGCATGTTGGTATGGTCACTGCTGGGAGTCGGATTGTTCTGTGGAACTTCTTGAGCATCTTCAAAACTATCGTCCGATCCGACTCGACCAGGTTCAGGCTTCCTTTTCCTGTTCTGCGACTCGATCTTGGGGTCGATCTGCTTAATCCCTTTCGGGCCCAACGTCATACGTGTTATCCCAACCGAGGAGTCGGTGGAGGCTGCTCCAGATTGTGATGACGATTGATATATCGACTCAATATCCATAGGATATTCGACCAACTGTGATCGGTGTGAAGGATCCGCGATCGGCGACTGGACCACGGGGTTCGCCCCTAGTAACGAGGCGAGGTGATCATACAGAGTTGTCATGGCTTCTCTGATCGTTCCTTGGTCCAGATCGAACAGCATATTCGCATCGAAAGCACCGGTAGTGAAACCAACTTCGTCGATCTGCGCCAAGAGGTTCCTGATCAGATCAAGTTGACTGCCTGTGATCACCGGCCTGGTCGCTCGACCTTCAAGCTTCCCGATGATCTTAGGTTTAATGATCTTCATCACTCGGTTGGTAGCCAGGAACTTGTGAAACTCTCGAAGATAGAACAGTCGTTCCACATCTTGGACAGTGGTCTTCTCGGCTGGTTCGATCTTCTCTTCGTCTTCCTCGAAGATCTTCGGTTTAGGTTTCACATATTTTTTAGGTGGATCACAATGATCCGCCCCCATGTTTTTTCTGTCTTTTTCCATTTTCTTCTTATGCATAGGATCAAGGTTAACACCTCGATCCTTTCCTGGGTTATAGTCAACTTTACTATAACCCAGATCGGCCCCGATCGGGGCCATGTGGGGAGTTATTTCATCTTTAATCTCGACCTGGCACTCCACCAGACCAGGTCGATCATCGCTTCCTTTAGAAATGGACAGCATCGGAGGCGATACGCCTTCCTCCAATACACCCGAAAAAGTTTCCTCCACTTTGATTTTCACATCTTTTTCATCATCAAAGGAATCACGGTGATATCCTGAGTCACCAAGTGATCCGGGCACGCGCACCATTGTGGTGGAGCCGATTTCCAAATCCATGACCGAAGTCTTGGGCGGAATCCGGATACCCACTGGCCCGGACGACCAACTATCGGAGGGGGTACTCCGTCGATCCTGATCAGCATCAGAATCAGATGAATCACCATTGTGGTGACTGATCTGATCCTCCCGGTCATCTGGCCGGTCTTCATGCGCGTCAGGATCTATGTTTATCTTCATCTCACCTTGTGTACCCGTTGATCGGGGGTGGTTACACTCACTTAGGTGGACTCGGTGACGAAAACGATGATCTTGATCAGGTCGGAGGGGATGACCTTCTCGAGACGGGGGGTGTCCTCGGGTGGAAATCTTCACCGGAGAACGGGTTGGGGTCGATACTTAATCAGTATCTAGGCACTGATCAGGAAAGTTCGTCTGATCAGGCCAGCCAATGAGAGAGAGATAATAAGAAACCAAGAAAACGCGATCAAACCACGATCTTCCACAGTAATCCACAAACGTTATCTCCACAAAACCTTTTCCAATATTATTGACGTGTTCCAAACACGTGTGCGTTGAGGGTGAGGTTCGATCACCTAAAACAAACCCGTCGGGGGTCTTCCGGTAAGCCAAAATGCGTCTAAGCGCGTCTTAACCGGGAATTAGTTGAGCAAGAGGGGACTAATCAACCCTGTGCTCCCAATGACCGCAACACGTGGCGGAGCGACTCTTTGCTTAGGGGGAAAATCAAAACCTGTTATTATATATGCAATGTCCTATACCTGTGTACCGTACACCAACTCATGCCTGACTTATACTTCGAACCTATTTACTTCGTCGCACGGTTGCGTAGCACCACCTTGCCCATCCTGGCTGCACCTTCAAGCTGATCTGTACCACTTCTGCCCTGATCACGACCCGACTCCTAGAAAGATCTTCAACCCATCCCGATCTTCGATAAACGACCTTGAAACCACTTGAGATCTGCTCTTCTAACACTTGTCCACTTCGTATCCAGCCCGACTTAACCGAGAACTCCCCTTGCCTTCGCATTTAAACGCCGGTTTGAGGCTGATCAGCCCCGATCACGATCGGCATAGCGATCAGCCGAGTGATCAGGCAGTGATCAGGGCGATCAGCCCTTGATCACCTCGGGAACCCTCTGAGTCACCATCGCAACGACTTTATTCATCTGTTCAGCCATACTTCCGACCTTCATACCCTGTCGGGGCAACCATATAACACCGATCTCGGCTGATCAGGCCTGATCAGGCCTTACCACGTCATCCTCGGACAAACCCATAGATTATCATCACTCACACAACCTGTCACTCCACATGCCCGACTTCATTCCACATCTAATCTTCATTGCTCGGGCATAATCAGCCGATCAGGCCGTAACTTCGTGTCATGATCAACTTCAACCACTATACCATTCATAGATCGGCTAGACGGCTGTCTTTGACACGTCATGTCAACAGTTGCTCACCTCGTTTTACATCCACGGGAACTCCACTTAGTAATTGTGATAACGATCGTGATCGTGATCTCCATCGTTCCATCAGTGTCTGGGACTGGGCGTAATGACAGTGCTTGGCTGATTTCTTCACATCGTGAATACCCGTTGTCCGCCACCTTTTCATCGTAACTGTGATCAGCCTTTTCCCACCCATCAACCGTCATATGTTGATGGGTGTTCCATCGTCACCAATCAACGGCCATGTGTGGTCCACTTCGTTCTCAACATTTTCTGATCGCTTTACCACACTTGTAGCTAGTATTCAACTCGAGGTTCTTTCCTTTCTCTTTCCAATTGTAAATTAAGCGATGACGCTCTTTCTCGTCGGCATCCATAGGTGTCTTTCGTTCCAGGTCATTTTCAAAATGCTCGGCAATACGCGTAAACTGTAGGCTGTAAAATATAGCAAGTCCGACAAACGCGCTGTTTCAAATCCCCCTGGTGGCGTTATACCGGCGTTTGTCATGGCAACAATGTATTTCACCAGCATCATTTGTATATCTTAATCAATAAAGCATATATATCATTGCAATACACTTTTCCCACAAAAACGTTTTACTATTCAAGCTTCTGCAAACTAGCCTATTTTGAGCTTTAGTAGGACTTTAGAAAATCAAAACTACGGCGTACATTTAATATATGGAGTATATTATAGTGACTGGGGTGACGTTTGCTCGCTAAATGGACGCAAGGGTCTGTTCTGACTTTAGAATGGCTGGTCAAACGACCGTTTACGTCGTAAAGTGTGCTAAGCTTTTTTGATTTCACGTATCTGACGCTTGAAAGGCTTAAAGCATTTTCCTTACGGCTATGTCTTATAGGCTGTGGATATGGCGGTCGGGGCCTTTTATTTATTGGTTCGTCGTCCTAGTTGCTCCTCCGTTTATTTTCTAATTAATTATTGTAGTGGTTTCTGTTATCGATTGACTCCACCACATTTTAAAATTATTAGCAATTCTGTGTAAGGAGGTAGCATTTTACGAATTTCATCATCATCCAGAGTTTGCAAAGACGCACCAAGTCGCAGTAATGTCCATTGTGTGTGACATTTCTATCCCGACCAAAGTCCTGAGATTTCTAGGGTCCTTGATTATGAATTGTGGGGTCTTTATTCAACCTAAAATGCTGTTTTCATCTAGAACTCTTCCAATTCTCTCATTAGGATATTTGACCCTTTTCGTAACACACATGGTAGTGTACAGAGGCCTACTTATAAGAGAGTGACAGATGGGGGGAGGCTAGTCTTCCAATATAGACAAGCCCCACATCCGGTAATTAGCCCCCACTTTTGAAAAATCGGTTCCTTATTTGGGAAATTTACCAGAATAGCCCCCACGTATGGCAAAAAGTCTTATCTTATCAGTCCGACACCCAAGATTTATAATAAAGCTCGATAAAAATCATGTCCTAATCCTTGATGCCTTTCTTGTAGGTTTGGGTATGCGTGCAGGGACATTACGCTTTGCATAAGCAGCATCTATTTTCCCACCCTCAGATGCTACCTTAGTAGCATCCGCGGTAGAAGAAACGTTGTGATTGCACCAGAAGCCGCTTTAGCAGCGTCTGCCTCTTCGCATGACACCTTAGCGTTAGACGCTAAAGTGGAAGTCTTCATGGCCTTCTCCGCAACGCTCTTAAGAGCGATGTCGCGTTTACTGCTCATGCTTTATATGCTAAAAATGGTTTGGAAAGAAAGAACTCTAGACCAACAAGTGTCACCAATAGGTTGACTGATAATGAACATTAATTATTGGCCAACCACCTTAAGTGGGGAGTGATTTAATGAGGTGCCAATAATAATGATACCGTAGAACACAGATATCGCATCAGTGATACTCGTTTCCCTACAAGCTTGTAGATGATATTTTTTTAAAGACATGCAGGTATTGGAATTAAAGGACTTAGGTAATGTGGAGAAATTCCTTTGTGGTGAAGTGTTCCAGAAATTAAAGGACTAATGATGATGGATGCCCGCACCGGATTGGCTGAAATGTCGCCCTTAGCCAGATACCCGGACCGGTCAATAAGAAGACGCGATCTGAGAGCTGCCGGACGCGTCTGCGAGCGGCCGGACGGCACCAGGCCTGGGATAAGGCCGGACGAACGTGATAGAAGGCATGAACAGTCAAGCTAGCTGGCTAAGCAGACGGGAGGACCGCGGATGTAGGACGGCCGAGTGGCAGATCGGTGGCGGGCTAATTCGGAAAGTATGAGTGAAAGGAGCCTGAAAGAAGCTGATTGTTCTAGCGGATGAAAGAGGCACCCGGATCGGGTGAGAAGCTGCCAAGGAATCCCTAGCGCCAGCGGCCGAGGGGCTCGGATGGGTGGCCATCCGGCCGAGCCGGCCGGGTACAATGTACCATCCGTACTAGTACCAGATGGGTTCGGTGTACCGGCCGGGTTGGAACACAAAGTCGGAGTTAACCGGGCTACTTCGGGTAAGGCACATGACTGGTCAGCCGGGTTATTTGGGGTAGGTTACACAAAAGGGAGTATTGGATATAGGATAAATCAGTATACGTTTCGCTTTCTTAGACACAAGTCGCTTTTATTGGTTCACGGCAGAGGGCTAACAAGGTCCCTTCTTGCTGTTATTGGTTTGCCCGGGGAAGGTTAAGTTAACCCACCGGAAGTCCCCTGACCGGGAGTCGCGGCGACTTCGTATACTCACCTCAAGTCGCCCGTGTTTTGAGCACGGTATTAAGTATTGGGAAGTGGTGACATTTTTGGCCTTCTGTGGAAGAGTGTGGAGTTATATCTACTTTACATACACATTTGGATTCGCCCTTCATTCTTATTGGTTTAGCTGGCCGATTGATTATTCTCGTTCTGGGTCAGCCGGCACTATACAAACTTCAAGTGTCTTATTGGTTTAGCTGGCCGATTGATTATTCTCGGCCCAGCCGGCACTATACAAAGTTCAAGTGTATTGCCAGACGAGCTCCCCGGCGACGATTTCCGCCCAGGAGCTACCCCTAGTCCTAACCCTCATCTCCCTATTGGACGGATTTACACTTTTCGCCCTAGGGTCCACCAGGAGAGCAAACCACCCAGTACTGACGGGTACACAAGGTGAGCTTTCAACATGCAACATCCGAGCAGTCACGATCAAGCGGAAGGAAGTGACCGATCTAGCCGGCCGGATGCCGGATCGGATCATGACTCGGATGGACGGAGTACCCCCTCCGATAGTCAGTCGTCTGGGACCCCCGTGGGTGTTCGCGTCTCAGGAAGATTTTCTGAGAGCGACTACACCACACCTTGGTATGCGAATTTTGGGTCGTCCTACAGATGGATGCACCATTGACCAAGAGGGAACCATCGTTGAAATGCTTGAGATGCATGGTTTGCAAGAGGCAAACGAAGTAAGTACACCTGTTACGAATCTGGAAGACACAAAAGAATTGGATGAACTGCTACCGACCGTATCTCGTGGAAATGCACCTACAATTAAGGATTTTCAATCTCCCGTGGGAGGTTTACTGTGGATTTCACGATTTTCTCGCCCAGATATATCATTTGCCGTGCCTCGTGCAACGAGGCACACGCACACGCCGAGTTTGAGTGATTTCAAGGTTGCAAAACGTATAGCAAGATACCTGAAATGAAGCAAGAAGTTAAAGTTGCACCTAAGTGGATATAACGATCGGAGACTACCATTGCGGATTGTAAGTTACAGTGATGCCGACTATGCGGCTGATCGTGAAGATCGAAAAAGTGTGAGCGCGAATGTAATTTTTGTGAGTGGCATAAAAGCAGGGTGGAGTTGCAAGAAACAGGGATCTGTTGCCCTATCGACTGCAGCGGCGGAGTTTGTAGCGGCCGCTGCAGGGGGGAGAGAAGCATTGGGATTGAAGGAGTTGTTCAAAGAGACTGGAATCAAGATGAAGACTCCTATAGTGTTGAAGATCGACAACCAAGCCGCGATCAACGTTTCTGTTGCTGTAACCAGTAAGTCATCAACATATACTCCAACCACTATTGTCCCTTTGTCGTCAATCCTCACAAAGATGCAAGTGTCTGTTAAACACTGAGAAAAACCCATCTTAACCAGGGTTTCACATAGTAAGTCATACCACAGTCTTCCACCCTGCTTCAGGCCATAGATGCTCCTTTTTAACTTGAGCATCAACTCCTTCGAACTTGTAACAACCAAATTTTCCAGTGTGTCACTCGAGATTTCCATGCCTTGGGGAATTAGTAGGTAAATATCGTAATTCTTTTCCGTAGCAGCCTTCGGATAGGCGCTCGGTACGTCTCCGTGCCTCGCAGGCAAACTCCACACAATCGACAATATGAAAATAACCTTCATGTTGTTTATCTCCATCACCGTTGAGAACGTGAGAAAATAATTTTCTCCATAAACTTGTTTATCGCCGCGAGCTACCAAACATGCCTTGTATCGCTCCACTGTGCCGTCGTTCTTCAACTTGGTTTTATCAACCCATTTAGTTGGTAATGTTTTCACTCCATTCGTACGTTTCATCATCTCCCAGGTTTGCAAATCTTCCAGGGCTTTTAGCTCTGCCCTATCAGCCGTTTTCCACTTTTATGACTGGTTACCCTTATGAGCTTCGAAATAGCTCTTCGGGTCCCGCGTTCCGGCAATTTGTCTACTATCCGGATTGTTCACGTCACAAACAGCAAATGCAAAGAACGAATTTTCATCACTTGTGCCATCCGGTTTATTATTGTCATTCAAATGACTTCTTCAGTTGCTCCACACTGTTTCTCGTCTTCTTCTAGCTCAATCAACTTCTGAGTCTTTCTTATCTTCCTCATTGGCTTCCTTTGTGGTAGGTCTTGCCTTGATTTCTTCTCACGAGCTTTACCTGCTTTCGCCCTCGAAACTGTATTATCTCCATTATTTTTGTGGCATATTTCCACGTCTTCGTTCATCATACGTGACAGCTTTTCGTTTTCTCTTTCACCCAGTGTTTCCACATGATACACGTGTCTTGTAGTCGTCACCACTCTGTCCTTCAAATATAACACTTTATAGCCCTTTATCGCATCGTTCTTCCCGAGAATAAACGCCTTCTCTGCGTGTTTACCGAGTGGCTTATTCTTTGCGTCGCGCCAAACCATACACGGTGATCCAAAAATCACAATATACGAAATGTTAACCTTCTTTTTCGTCAATACTTCAATAGGTGACATCTATCGTAAATTTGCGCGCGTCGGACTTCGATTTTAAAAGTAACTTGCATATTCTGCTGTCTCAGACCAAACCGTTAACGGAACTACAGATCCGAAAATCATACCCCAAATCATATTAACGATGTCCTATTCATCCGTTCCGCCTTTCCGTTTGATACAGGATTACCCGCTTCGGTAATCTGCCTTCTGACTCCAGTCCGTTTACAAACAGATCCTCATTCCAATATTCTGCACAGCCATCCGTTCGTAACACGTGAATTCGACAATTAAGTTCACCTTCGAACCACGCCAAAAAATGCTCGAACTTTTTTGCAACTTGATCCTTTGACTTCGCAGGAAATACACGAACGTAATTTGAAAAATGATCCACAGATACAATTAAATATTGTTCCCACGTCGGCCCCTCGGCGTAATAGGCCCTTTTAAATCGCTGCAGATGATGCCACCGATTCTGTCTATCGGTGCGTTCTGCCCGCTATCTTGCTTCGGTTGTTTCGTTCGGGTTGCTTTACCCTCTGCACAAATCAAGCAATTCGGCTTGCGCTTGTCTGTTAGCTTGATCCCAGATGCCGGGTCTTTTACTTATCTCTCCACTGTATCGTAAGATAAATGACCCGAACGTAAATAAAAATGATGCAATGATCCCTCCTGCGGATCATCACACTCACTATTCTCCATGGTCGTCATAATCATGTCCGAGAATTTTTCACACACGGTCAATTTTTTTACCAGACTTAATCTTGCCATAAATACACATCCAGTCACTTCCACGTCAAATAATATGCCGTTTTCATTTTCATCTTCTTTCCAGTGTCTTTAAATGTACATCCTTTCTTCTTTAGGTTCCCAAGTGAGATACGATTTTTCGCCAGTTTCGGCGCATAGTACACTTCTGTAAGCAGTATAGTCGAAAATTTGCTTTCAGACGCACTTTCCAACTTTCGTAACACTCAGTTTTGCTCCACCAGGTAACAACAAATCTTCGTTATCACCACAGTCCATAGCAATCTTCTTCACTTAACACGAGATTCCGGCTAGCACCACTATCAATTATCCGAATGTCTTCATCAACCATTATGTCCTTCTTCGACATCTTCTGTGATTTTTCTCCACACCCAATTGTCGATAACACGAAATTCGTTTCACCATTTTCGTCTCCTTTCGACCTTGGTTTACGTTCAAAAAATACTTATTCTGGTTCCTTCGGTACCCTTGCCGGCAAAACTTCTGCGTGTGACCATCCATGCTGTGGTGTAGTCGCTCTCAGAATTTCTTCCTGAGATGCGAACACCCACAGGGGGCGCAGATGACTGACTGTCGGAGGGGTTACTCCGTCCATCCGAGTCATGATCCGATCCGGCATCCGGCCAGCTGGATCGGTTACTTCCATCACCTTAGTCGTGACGACTTGGATGATCCATGTTAAAAGCTCACCTTGTGTACCGTCAGCACTGGCGGTTGCGCTCTCTTGATAGACCCTACGGCGAAAAGTGTAAAGTCCGTCGAAAAAGGAGACGAGGGTTAGGACTAGGGGTAGCTTCTGGGCGGAAATCTTCACCGGGGAGCTCGACTGGCAATATAATTGAAATTTGTATACTGCGACGGCTGAACCGAGAATAATCGATCGTCCAGCCAAACCAATGATGAAGGGTAAAATCCAAACGTGTACGTAAAGGGGAATCCAAATATAACTCCACAATCTTCCACAGAAGGCCAAAACGTTACCACACTTCCCAATACTAGATATAACCGTGTTCAAAACACGGGCGACTTGAGGTGAGTATACGCAACGCCGCGACTCCCGGTCAGGGGACTTCCGGTGGGTTACTTTAACCTTCCCCGGGCAAACCAATAGCAGCAAGAGGGGACCTTGTTAGCCCTCCGCTGTGAACCAATGAAAGCGACTTGTGTCTAAGAAAGCGAAACGTATACTGATTTTTATCCCTATGTCCAATGCTCCCTTTTGTGTAATCTACCCCAAATAGCCCGGCTGGACAGTTATGTGTCTTACCTGAAGTAGCCCGGCTAACTCCGATCGGATGCTCTTTTGTGTACCGGCCACGCCAGTACACCATCCCCAGATGGTACCAACCCGGCCGGTAAACCAACCCCAACTGGTACCAGCCCGGCCGGTACACCGAACCCTAGACCGCTGGCGTTAGCACTTCCTTGGCAGCCCCACGTCGGACCATGGTGCTTTCTCCGTCCTCTAAGAAACTCAACCTCCTTCAGGACCCTTCGCCCATATCTTCCGACCAATCCGCCCTTCGGTTGTCCGCATTCCGAGGTCATCCCGTTCGCCTGGTCCGCTAGGCCAACTACCCCGTGTCTTCAGCCTCACCAATCTGGCCCGATTCCAGGCCTGACATCGTCCTGCCGCTGGTAGGTACATCCAGCGGCCACCAGATCACGTCCCTTGTCGGCCGTTCCGGGCATCCAGCTAAGGACGACATTTCCACCAATCAGGTGGGGGCGTTCACTCCCATTAGTCCGTTAATCTAAGTCACTTCACCACAGCCGCCCCTGAGTCTTGTCGCAGCCTAACAACGGTTGAAGCACGAGCTCACTACATCTTTCACACTTCGACCCTCCGCTGTCCCTATATCCGCCCACGAAGGCACCCACACTGACCCATTGTCGGGACACTCCCCGACGCCTACGAGGCGAACGGTAGGCTGCTTGGGTGCCCGCCCTGCTGGCCTAGAGCATCGTCCAGGGCAGCCCGAGGTGGCTACCCTGAAAGCTCAAATCGCTGTTCTGACCGCTCAGGTAGCTAGCCTGGAGAAGGCAAACACCGAGTTGTCTCTGACCACACGGCTGGCTGACCAGCAGGCACATGAAGCCCGGGTCCGGGAGGTACTGGCTGACCTCCAATTCCAGAGCCACATCAGCCGACTGGAAAGTGAGAAGGCCGATCTCCTTCAAGAGAGGGACCACTTCAAAGAGCTGTCGGAATTCATTGACTCGTTGCGTATCTTGTACCAGAAAGCGACGGCCACCGTGAAATCCCAGAGTAAGTGCATCCTCGCTTGTTCAGGACCATTTCCCAATCCACTCACCCTGTATGCGTTCTCAGAACAGGTTGTCATGTGCTATCGTGTCCTGATGCTCGAGTCTTCTCATGCGTCGCGCGAGGTGACGGCGCACTACGAGAGGTATATCCTTCTTTCCCAGCGATTGGAGAATTCACAGGTAAACTTGGGCAATCTGGAATATCACCGGATCCGGATCGCAAAAAAGCTGGGGAAGTATCAGAAGGCGTTGTATCGGTCGGCCTCTGCATCCCCGGGCTTCAACATCGAGAACGAGAGCTTGAAAACGCGCACGACGAGGCCCAATCGAACGTGGATAGAGTCCGACAGGTGGTTTCCAACTTTGCAAAGCGCGCACGGACTGTTTATCCTGTATAAAGGAAGGTCGGGCTCGACTGATCGCGGCGGGTGCCAGGGTGGAACGTCTAATGAAAGGCCCTGCTCCCATCCGGGAGGCCATTAGGCACCTTCTCGATTTAGCTTGTTTGCGGGGTCTCAATCCGACCGCTCTCGCCCCGCCACTTCTCTCGTTGGCTGCTGATTCTGCCGCGGGCGCCCAAACATCCGGAGCAGAAGTGTCCGCCCCAGAATCGATAACCGTTAGCACGGGAGGGGCTCCACGTTTACGGATTTGGGATACTTCCTGAAACCCTAACCCGCCACCGGTGCCAGCCGGCGAGCAGGCGGCTTTTCCATCGTTCTCCGAGGATCCTCCGGTATACAAAAAAAAACATCGACCCAGCCGGATTGCGTCGCTCCTTTCCCCCGCGGCAACTAAACGGCCTAAACAGTATGTCGCGCCGGCGAGCACGGCCAAGGTTCGTGGAAACAATGGACCGGGTCCTAACCCCACCTCGACTCCGGCTCCGTCCGGCGAGCACGGCCAAGGTTCGTGGAAACAATGGACCGGGTCCCGACCCCACCTCGACTCCGGCTCCGTCCGGCTCGTTGGCTTCTGTGAAATACTCCCTTCGTTCCCGTGCTACAATATCTTTCTCTAGGACTTCGTCTGCTTCAGCTCTCGTCCGATTCTCTCCTCACGATCCTCAAGGCCCATCCACCGCTTCTCCGGATGGGAAGGTGGCGCCCGATCTGCCGGACATGGACGGCAATAAGGCCGCCACCGAGGGCTAGGAGAGGCCACCCTCCCCGGACATTTTTGCATTGGATGAGAACGTGTCTAACGATTCCTCCGAGGAGTCTCCCCCGTTTTGGAGAACGTTATGACGGCTTCCGAACTGACAGCGGCTCTCCCTTGGTCCAAGGGGCAATTGGGGGCTTGTGTATCACAGACCTCACCGGCGCCTTCGTCGCCCGGGCTTTGTCTCGCCCGCCGTTGTGGATATTTCCACCGGCACCCGCGACGCCTAAGTTCACTGAATGGCGTCCTCATGTTGTTGCGATCGAACCGCTGAATACGATCCTGTCTCTCAAACCATGGACCGTACTGGAGACAGACATGACAGGAATGGGCCTGCCCCATGTCTGCTGGTTCGCTGATCTTCGTGAAGCCTGTAAGGGGTACCTCTCCCGGCATGGACAAGCCATCTGCGAGTCTACCCATCATCTCTTTATCTCCGCTGCCGCCGATCGTAAGTCCTGGTCCAATACCGAGCAGACCGTAAGCAGCGTCGGAACCGGGTGGCGGAGGGCTGGGAAAAGGTTTGCACCCTCGTCGTCGCCGGCATCCGGCTTGGTCACTGCTACTTGGACTTTTTTCTCCACCCTATCATGCTACATCTGGCTACCCGCCGGGTGGAGAAAAGTGGACATCCGGCCGAAAGTGGGATTTGGTATCCAGGATTAGGTCGTGTCACCACTCTCCAAGCTTCGCTCGCTGAACTCGATCAACAAGAATCGTGGTGTAACCAGTACCGGCAAGACCGCAATCGCTCCGCGTGTCCCGACTCCGAAACAAGTTATGCCGAACTCGCCATGGATGATTCACGAGGACAGTCGTAGTTTTTGGCTCTTAACTATTTTCACCTCTTCATCCCTTTATGGCCATCTGCCTCGATAAAACATCTTTCTTTCCGTATTCCACATCGAAACCACTTGTCCATCCTTATAATCCGAAACACCCATCCAGCTTTGTCACTCCTGCTAATTCCCCAAAGTCTTCCATCCGGTACCATACTGACTCTAAGATTACTCCTACACCTGATTGGCCCATTCCTGACAAGACTAATTTCCATAAGCCGGTTGATTGGCTGGTTAGTGTCAATTAATCCGTCCGTGTCTGCGGCCCGGCAGCCGGATGGCCTAATTTTCTGGCTCCGCCTCACCTTCTTCATGGGTCTGCATGACTCCGAAGCGGTTTCGGCTCGCTCGTCGGCGATCGAACTCTCTCATTAAGGCCTCACAATTTAGATCCATCTCATCCACCCAAGACAATTCTCGCAATTTTTCCACTGCACGAGAAACTCTCTATGAATCCACCCAAACCGGTTTTTCGCCCATTCCGAACGTCCAAACTCTCTACGTCATACTCATCCGGATCTAGCGGCTTGTCCCTGCTATCTTCTTGCAGCAAGGCTTCGTCAAAGTCGAACCGACCGCTCTCCACCGCCAGGTGTTCATTCGGGCGGTCCGGGAAATGCTTATCCAACTTCAACTTGGACACATGCACTATCGGGAAAACGTTGTAATCCGTGCACGCCGTAACCAGCTTGACTGCATGACCCCCAACCAGTTCTGCTACTCGGAAGGGCCATGCCACATATGGGCTAGCTTCCGCGCATAGCCCTCCTTGACTCGATCCAGATATAACCATACCTGGGAGCCTGGCTCTATACCATGCTCATTGACCTGGTCATTGTTCTGGTCGACGCGGTCCTGGACACCTTGCCTGAGGCGTTTGTCACTTGTTCCCGTGCCAGTGAATAATGGCGTTGCCCCTCCATCCTCCAGCGACGGGCGTCTCTGTCACGGCTTCTGGTACACTCTATTGGGATGGCAGCTTCCAAGGTGGATCGAGGATCCCATCCATAAGCCAAATAGGAAGGGGTGTCTCCCCTTACCAGATCGTACGATGAATTAATGGCGAAAACAAGTCTCTCCGCGTATTCATCCTAGTCGCACTGATCCGCCTCTACCACATACATCTTGAGGGCTCGGGTAAGAGTTTGGACCATCCTTTCGGCCTTCCCATTCGCTTGGGGGCGGTAAGCCATAGTCGCTCGGGTTTTGTCCCAGAATCTTGATGGAGGATCGAAATACGTCCGCCATAATCCAGGTTCTCTATCATGCCGGATGACCTCGCTCGCTCCGAAACGTCTAAACAAATATTCCTCGTAACTTTGGGCAACTTGCTGAGTGGTACGTGTGGAGCTGGCCTTTGCTATGACCAGTCCAGTAAACAAATCCGTCCAGATCAACAACTCCGTGTACTCATTTCGAGATTTGGGTAAGGATGGGAAATGATCCATCGCAATGACTTGAAAAGGAAAGGTGGCCTGCATATTCCCAGGCGACCGCCCTCTAATGGTCGACCAGCCCTACCCTGTTTCACAATCCGGACAACTTCCCGCATAAGCTTGTACGCTGCGATAGAGACATCGCCAGTGGAAAAGCGCCTTGATTTTATGTTAGGTCCGTCCGATGCCTTGATGCCCCCCTTCCAAACTTAAATGATAGTGGTGGAGGATGTCCGGTTGTAGGGAAGTAGGTACGACCAGCCGAGCGGATTTATCCCTCTCGATCTCAGGCTGGTCAGCATCTCGGTAGAAAAACAACAACCCGCTTTCATCCACTTCGTAATCCGGGGCTAGTTTAAAGCATTCTTTAGCTTGTTCGGCGGTCAGTTTATCCATTTCAACTTTAAGGTATGTCTTGAGATCTACTATCCACTCCTCTTCGTCCTGCGCTTGGAGAATTCGCTCTGCCTGTAACTGTTGCACTATTCCCTCGCTCACTGCTTCCGGGGATGTCGAACCAGCGGCTGAAGAACGGCGCTTTTGCGACCGGGTGACGGCGTTCACCCGGGTTACCTCCTCCGAGTTGGCCGGATGGATAAGTTCGGGCAGCCGATTGATCTCTGCCAGATCCGATAACAAACCTGGATCGGAAACCGTTGCACCGACTTGGTCACGCATGGCTAGCGTACCCAGGTGATCTGCACTCTTATTCCAGTCCCGTTTGACATGTAACAGTTCATGTTCCGGCCATTTCCGCAGGGCGGACATAACCCGATCGTTCAGCAGTCTCAGCCGGGGCGCCTGCAATCTATCTCTCCCGTGATTTGCCGGATCACCACCACATATGATGATCCGCCCCTGCGTCCGGCCAGCCAGCAGATCTAGACAAAGTAAAAGCCCTCGGTACTCTTCTTCGTTCACCGTTACGCCCGGTGTGAAATCTGAAGCGGCGGTGACCACTTTCCACTCGGGCAACTTCGCCAAAATATTACTACAGGCCCCGACTCCCTTCTTTACACTCGCCGACCCGTCAAAAACAAAACCATTAAAACCTCCGTGGGTCCCACTGTTGGCGGCGGTAATATGATGGATTGTCGAAGCTGCTTCCGAGGCGCTATCAGTGCTTCCTACACTTCTGCCCTTGGGGTAATGCTAGTCGCTAACGTTCCCAGTATCTCCTCTTCTACTTGATTACTTCGAGAGACCACTGAGACAGCAGAGCTGTCCATCTACCCAGACGGCTGTCCATTTCATTTGCCGACAGAAGCCATGACAGGGTCGATCGTCTTGATAGCACCTTGATAGGATGAGGCACCAGCATAGTACAGCACACATCCAGGATCCGCAATAAGGCCAAAACTTCTTTATCTACTAGCCCGTAGTTAAGTTCATTAGCCTTCAGAGTCCGGCTGGTGAATGTTACAGGACAGTACACTCCGTCATGATCTTGAACAAGGTCAGCTGAGATGGCCCAATTGTTTGCGTAGATGATGACCACAGGAACCTTAATAACATCAAAATGCTTCAGGACTGGTGTAGTCGCCATCTTCGCTTTCAACATGCCAAAGGCTACCATCGATCGGGTCATGTGATCGTCCGGGCCGGCCGCACTGGAATTCGGCGGCCAGCTGCCTATCGGGGCAGACAAGCGCGCCATCTCATTGGCCAAAATAGTTGACAAGGGCGGCATCTCATTCGTGGATATATTTGACCCGGGCGGCATCCCATTGGCTGATATTGCTGGCTCGGCTCGTGCTTCCACTTGCCTATCCTGCCTTCTCAGCTTGTGGTAATCCACCTCCCGTAATTCATACAAAACCGCAGCATAGACCGCGAAATCTCCAATAAACCGACTGTAGTAATCCAGGCTGCCCAAAGAGGATTAAATAGCCTTTAGAGACCGCAAAAAAGGCAGATTACTCGAGGACTTCAAATCCTTCGGATTAGCTTCCAATCCGGTGATCGAAATCTGATGACCCAAATAGGTCACCTAAGTATTTCCCCAGAAACTTTCAACCACACTAATCGAAAGGTTCCACTTTTCACACGTAATCATCAACTTTTCCACTTTGTTACATAGTAAATCCCAAGTAGTAGCCGTCACAAGAATGTCGCCAATGTAAGACCGCCGCCCCAAAATTGGGTCGGGGTCCGGGTCACCGACCAGAGCAGGGTCTTGATCCGCTTTGATCTTGAAGTGTCCATACAACGCGTTATCTATGTACCAGCCTCGTTTAGTGCAGTGGTTAAAGCCCTGCCCTCGGGACCGGGAGATTGCGGGTTCGAGTTCCACCGTGGACGAAAATCCGAAGTCGGATAGAGTCGGGGTCCAAAAGTGAAATGAAATGAGGCACTTACAGCACCGCGCTTGACATGGCTTACACCACCCTGTATAGGGTCAGGCTCTCTAAATATCATCTCTACAAACCGTTGGTAAATCTGCGGAGCATTCTTTAGGCCGAACGGCATCCGGTTTCACTTGAACAACCCGAAGGGTGTCACGAACGCAGAGATCTCCCGTGCACGGTCGGTCATAGAGACCACCCAGAATCCACTGGCCATGTCCAATGAGCAATACCACAAAACTTTATCCAGGTCCTCCAGCAGGTCGTTTATCAGCGGCATCGGATAAATCATCAGCTTAGTCAGCCGGTTCATCAGCCGGTAATCGATGCACAGCCTTATATCCACCCCATTCTTCTTAATGATAATTACAATGGGCGAAGCCCATGGCGAGGTGGACGGCTGAATTATCTTGGTGGCCAGCAATCCTTTGATAAGCTCCGACAGCTTTTCCCGATACTGGGGGGCGACTCTCCGGTATCTTTGTGCAACCGGCTTTGCGTTTCCCACATCAATGTCGCATACCGCCCCATGGGCGGCTGGGGGCAGTGCGTTTCCTGTTCTGATCAGCAGATGCTTTCTTTTTCATATGATATCCTTCAGCCTGCTGATCTCTTCCGGGGTGTTCACATCCGGGTCTCCCACTTGTAGATCGTCAATAGTAACCGCTGGTGGGCAGGGGGTTACCTCAGGTAGCACCGCCATCTGATCCTCCATGCCTTCAACATATAGCTCGCCCCCTTCATGAATGCAGACTTGGTCAGCTTCGACTAACTCCGGATCGGGGTGGCCGGATCGGTCGATCCGGTATCATCTTGTTCATCAACCCGTCCGTCATCGGAGGTGGCCGCACATGTGACTCTGCCTTGTCTTTTTTCCTGATCTTGTCGTTCGTCTGTCTTCGTCGGGGTGGGCAAAACCAGTTCCGCGATCGGGGCAAGGTCTCTGCCAATGCGTTCAGCCGGATCTGGCGACGGCCGGCTCCGCGTCAGTATCCTAGAAGGGGTCCGGTACTCTGGTTTAGCCACCATTGGAGTCTGGTCCTCTTCCACTTCTTCCTCTTCGCTGACCAAATCGGTGGTTGGCTGGAAGGCCAGGTTTTGCCATTCTATATAGCGTCTTGAGGCAATAGTGACATAGCCCGGCCGGCGGGGCACCTTTTCCTCGGCCAGCCATATTCCAATGATCGCGTCTTCATGCAAGGTGAGGGGCCTTTCCGAGATGTTGGTCACGCTTATAGAGTTGAGGTGACCATCCCCTTTGACAAACGAGGGTACCCAAACTTCGCCCCTTGTCAGCCATAACTTACGCCGCATGTCGTCTGGTCGTACCATTACTTCCAGCACTTTTCCCACTGGCGCCGTTACAAACTGACCTAACTTGAGGAACTGGACGTGGGCACCATATAAAGGCCGCCGTTAATCCAGCTGACCGATATACTCCTGCCGATTTGTATCATCTTTTTCACACCCAACCTTGCGAGCAAAGGTGGTGTATAAGATGGACACTTCTGCGCAAGCATAGTGGCCTTCTGGTTATTAATCTTACCATTGGCCTTGGCCTGCTTGAATCACTTATCCGACGGATGGTATTTTCAGTAACCCCGTGATTCTCCGAATAAAAAATTCAACTCCAGAACCACTTCAGACCGCGAATATTCGTCCGTCCGTATACTTCTCACCAGACAAAGGTCAGCTCTGCTGCCTGGGGATTGGGTGGCGTAACCGTCAAACTTAAATGTATTGTTGGTTAATTTTGCTTTGGTTCTCAATTATCCTCCTTACCGACATATGCATTGATACTAACACTAGACAGCTCGGCTCGAACCAGATTCCAACCTGGCGAGCGGTCTAGTTTAACATATTTCCACCCCTGGTGGCAACATTTCAGCATGCTTGGTCGGGACATAGTACTTCTTCAAATGGTTTAAGAACTCCTCGATGGGAAAGAGTCCAGTCTCGTGCACTTCTCCGCAAGTCTTGCAGGTAAACAAGCAGTGTTCCGCCGGATGTCCTTTCCTTTCGCACTTCTTGCAAGTCAGCTGCTTCCAACAGCTTCGGTCGTCATGCTTGATGGACCCACAGCGGGTACAGTTGCGTCTGGGGTAATCCTGGTCAGTTCGAGCCGGAAAACCCTTCGGCTGGTTGGAGCCAGTTGGCAGCCTGGATGGCTTACTGGCTTCCGCCGAGAACAGGTACCAGTACTGCTCCGCCTCACATTCGCCCCCAGACCGCTGATACTCCTCCTTTGAACTAAGACC
>MIQA02000387.1:0-11917 GCA_001887855.2 Sclerospora graminicola | reverse complement strand
ATTATCGATTAAGTATATATATAATGATATATATATACACTTAGGGACGTGAGTGCTAGAAGGCAAGTTTAAGAGTGAATATATTTATGAGTGGTTAAGAGCTAACTAGTATGACTAATCATAGTAACATGTAGTATAAAAAAAACTGATCTTAATGATATTTTTATCATTAGATGACTTGTCAGATTCGATTATATCAGAATCTGTTCTCAAAGGTGGATTATGACAACTTATAATCCAATGTTCACAATTTCAGGTATTACGACTGAAATTGAACTGTGATATTTCTATTCAAATATCACTTATGTAATGGTACCCCATTACATCACCCCCCACTCAAGCTGGTTGGCCAATAATATATCGTAATATTGGCCAATCGAGTGGTGGCACTTGTTGGTCATAACGATATTCAGTTATAACTCATCTTGACCAGAAGTAATCTAATGGTCAGCAAACGCAGCGGCGCTCTTACGGGCACTGCCGATACTTCGAAAACAGACATCACTTCTGCATCGCATGCGGAAGTGTCGTCGAATGCCGACGCTTCGAACGTAGCTTCGAGGCGCAAGGCAACTTCACAAGATCGCTTGTCTCTCGTGGCAGACGCTGTGGAAGCAGTGTCTAAGCGAGGGCGGGGAGACGTCGCGAATGCAGCGTCTTCCGCGTCTCCACCTGCCGCAAGGCGGGTGTCAAAGAAGAAGTTTAACGACCTCTTCGGAGAGTCATCCGACTCCGAGTATGAGGGCGAGGACGATAATGTCCTTGTCAACAACTCTAGTGGGGTTAAGACCACCAGGACCGCTTCGCCGTTAAGTGATGGCGAAGTGGCTTCTGACGCCGTCGATTACGACAGCGACAATTCGATGAGGCGGTGGCATGAGGAACGTAGGGCTCCTCCTGGACCTCGTCATTCGCCAGGTCGTAGCGAAGACGACTTTGAGATGGTAGGTGGTGCCCCACCCGCCAAGAAACATCGTGCGGAAGCGGCTTACACTGCTTCCGATTCACTGTGTCGTGTGGAACGTTATGTTCCGTACGAAGTGGGGTTTTGGACCCCCGCATGGGCTCTTGCCTATGATAGTGGTGGGCATGTCAAACGTGATTGTCAATACCCACTGTTTGACATCAATGCCCTTGACGATTGCGAGGACCTTCGCAACCGTCATTTCGATCGTAGTACTGACGATAGACGTCGGTACTTCATCGACCTTTTCTACCAAGCTCGTCACTACACGAACCGGAAAGGGTCGAAAAATAGTAAGGACGACAAAGACGCCCTTACTCAGAGTTGGAATGCCTTTGTTGAGAATTACAACAAAGATCCCGATAGGTACGTGAAGAAGGTTCACGCAAACCGCGAGCGCTTCTTAAAGTACTCGATCACAGGTAAAATGGAGTATGTCCATTTCACTTGTATCAAAGAGGGTTTCTCTTGTGGGGTTCCTTCGGGCATGAAGTGCCCGTGTTGTCCCCCTGGAGCTCCTCGTCTGACCGAAAAGGAGCTTAGAGGGTACCGAGGTTTCTCAGTACCCGCTGAAGTTAAGTGCTATGTCGACGCTCTTAAGGCATCGGAAGCTGCTTCGCAGGCATCAGCACCTAGTGTGGGCGTGCCGCCCTCATCAACACTTAGTGTTGACGCTTCTTTTGAGTTCGAGGAGAAGTATCCTTCTCGAACTCACGCAGGAGGTCAGGGGCATCCGCCCTCAACACCTCGATCGGTTCCCAAGAGTCAAACTCTTGGGAATATCCCAGCCAACGCACCAAGTACTCGGTACGCTGCCCCTTCTTATAGGGAACCGAGCGCTTCGAAAGCAAGCGCTCGAGAATGTAGCGCTTGTTCCCCTGACTGTCAATCAGGGGCGGCGGGGGTTGATAATTCCCTCGGCGCTGTTGTTGCGGCGCATGGCCATCAGGTCCGCATCCTTGAGAAGCGCTGTGACGCTTTGAGCGAGGACATGTGCCACTCGATGAAAACGTATCGTTATCATCGGGACGAGATTCGTGAGATTCTCGATGCGCAAGTTGTGATGCAGAAGAAGAGTGATCTTCTGATGCTTGACGTTGATCGTCTAAAGTCGGAGGTGGAAACTCTCCAAGCTCTCCAGGCTTCCCACCAGCGGTTGGAGGCCGACTACAAGTCTCTCTTGGGAGACTTGAAGAAGCACGGCATTCGCCGTGGTGATGCGACTCGTCCGTAGACGATCGGTAAGGTTTGAGTCTCCCAACGTAAAACGTTGGGTGGAGGCGCATGGCCGCGGGAATGTCTAAGGTATAGGCATTCCCTTTAACACCTTGGACCTTAAAGGGCCCAATAAATTTAGGGAGCAACTTCCGTGTAGGGAAGTTGCTTATTGCATGTGTAGGTAGATTAGTTGTAGATAACATAACTAATTCACCTTTTTCAAAAGAATTTGTGTTCTTCCGTCCATTTTTGTCTGCATTCTGCTTCTGCTTATCAAAAGCGGAAGCAAGCGCGTCTTTCACATAGCGTATTACAGCTTGACGTTGTAATACGAATTCATCTACTGCTTTGTTGGCAGTGGATGGGTTGTTTTCAGTGTCAGCAGCCATTGCTGCCGACACATATTCCGCATAAGCGGTTTCGGTTTCCGAAACTGCTTGAGTTTCTTCTGTGGTAACAGTAGAAGACTCATCAGTTTCTTCACAAGTTGCAGCTGCAGCTTGTGCATCGACTCGCTTAGAATTTGAGCGGGTCCCTCCCCCACTTAGATTTGGCGTACCGCCAAGTAAAGCCGGGGTTCGTGGATGCCGTAAGGCATTCACGTAAAACGGTGTGTGCTTGGTAGAAGCATGCACCGAGTTGTTTATAGCAAACTCAGTGAGTGGTAAGTAATCACTCCACTGCTCGAAGGCATGCGCATAAGAACGCAGCATGTCGCCGAGAACGCGGTTAACGCGCTCAGTCTGCCCATCCGTTTCCGGATGGTCCGCGGTTGACATCTTCAACTGCGTGCCCAATAACGAGAACGTTTCTTGCCAGAAACGCCCTGTAAATCTTGGATCACGATCCGAGACTATATTTTCCGGCATTCCGTGTAAACGGAATACCGTGTCAACGAATATCCGCGCCGTTTGCGCAGCGGTGACATTCGCTGACACTGCAGCAAGATGAACCATCTTACTGAAACGGTCTACAAAGACCACAATGCCTGTTTTCCGACTGTGATCAGCCGGAAGACCAAAGATAAAATCCATGGAAATGGACTTCCAACACTCTGTCGGAACCGGCAGAGATTGGAGGGGAGCCTGCGCGGATTGTGCGGGCTTGACGCGCTGGCATATCTCGCAAGCGCGGACGTACTTACGTACCCATTTATATTGGTTACGCCAGTAGAAATCGCGTGCGAGAGAAGCATACGTCTTCTCTCGACCTTGATGCCCCGAAATCGGTGCATCATGGTACTCAAACAAAATTTGATGTTTGAGATCATCGTCGTTTGGAACGACAATGCGATTAACATCATCTTGGTCTGTGCTGTAAAGCAACAGACCATCGTGCAATTGATAACGATGCACGCATGCGCGAAGGAACTCTGGAAGTTCCTTGCGCTTCCGATCTGATTGATCACTTAAGTAATCGATCAGTATGCGAGTTTCCTCGTCTGTCTCGTACGCTTGACGTATTTGTCGCACAAGCGGCGACGACAGATCGGTGCAACGTATTGCGTTTGCACTGGTTGCTTCGGTTACGGACGGTTTCGTCTCGTAATCGGGGCGTCGTGATAGCGCATCCGCTACCACGTTCAGCTGTCCCGGTTTATACTCAATCGTGAAGTTGTATTCTGCAAAGAATGACAGCCAACGTGCCATTCTTTGAGAGATGTGCGGCGAATTCACGGCCGTGCGTAGCGACGCATGGTCCGTGTAAACCACGAAGGGTCTATCTCCTAAGAGATAGATCCTAAACTTCGCCAGTGCATACTTCATGGCAAGGAGTTCCTTGTCATGCACCGGATAGTTGCGTTCGGCTGGGCGCAGCTGACGCGATTGGTAATAAATCACGCGATCACGATCATCGTGATCACGCTGCATCAAGGCGCAGCCGATGGCGAAATCGCTCGCGTCGCAAACGACGTGGAACGGTCGCTCGTTGTCGGCGATTGCCAAAACGGGAGCCTCAGTCAAGCTACGCTTGACTGCATCAAACGCATCTTGGCACTGGGTATTCCAGCGCCATTCGATATCTTTCTTCAATAATTGAGAAAGAGGTCGGATCAGACCGGCATAGTTGCACGAATATTTGTGCAAGTATGTCGCCAGTCCGAGGAACTTTCGAAGTTCCTTGACGTTAGTTGGCGGAGGCCATTCAACGATCACCCTGATCTTTTCTGGATCGGGGCGTACTCCATTCTTGCCTACAAAGCAGCCAAGAACGGGTATCTCAGGTGCACCAAAGGTGCACTTCTTTAAGTTCGCATAGAGCTTGTGCTTGCGCATAAGCTCTAACACCTGACGTAGATGTTCTTTGTGAATATCTACATCAGTTTTGCCATGTTCAGCCTTGCTATGGATGAACACATCATCAAAATAACTCGGCGCGAACTCTCGCACCGGGCGCAATAGATGTGTGACGCATCTGTTGAAGGTAGCAGGGGCATTTCGAAGCCCCTGTGGCATCACAAGCCACTCCCAAAGCATACCGCTTGGGGTGCTTACAGCCGTGAGAGGAATATCTTTCTCACGCATAATGATTTGGTAAAAACCATCCCTTAAATCGAGAGCACTGAAAACGGTGCTCCCGCTCATGCCATCGATGATGACGTCTTTTCTCGGTATCGGCGTTTGCGCCGGTACCGTTGCTGCGTTCAGCTTATTGAAAGCGTGAACGATTCTCCACCCACCAGTGGACTTCTTAACACAAAAGGTGGGGCTGGAGTGCGGAGAGGTAGACTCCCGCACATGTCCCGCCTTACGACGAGTTTCGAAGAACTCATCGATGGCTTTGACTTGATCGCGCGGCAATGGCCATTGCCGCGTGACACAGTACTTCGTGCCGGGGACGAGATCAATTTCGTGTCTCGTTCCCTTATCCTTGGGAAGCTCACAAGGTACTTCTTCTGGGAATACGTCAGCGTATTCCCAAAGTACTTCGTAATACGGGGAAGTCGCCTTAAGCGACTCCCAGCTCTGCGCTTCAAAGCGCTGAACTTTGGTTTGATCACTGGGAACGAGTTCGTTCTCAGCGTTCTCTCCATTGGGAACGAGTTCGTTCCCGCTGGCTTCCAATTGTAAAGTGGATATTCGTTCGCGAATATCCACAACCTCATCAGATGCGACAATGACGCAGATCTGTTCGATCTGATCATTTCGCAAGTTCTTTACGAACTTCTTCCAGCTCAAGGCTGGAAGGGCCATCAACCCTGAACTTAAGTTCGGAGGGTTGTCAAGTGTGAGAGACTGGGTAGCTAATCCGGTCTCTGTCTGCGTCAGGACGTTGATCGTCTCGACGGACACAGCTGCTAGATCAGACGCACTTGTCCGATTTGTGGCACGGTGATCATCACTCGTGCACAAGGCCTTCTCTTCATGGTGACCACTGTCTACCATGTTGTTCATGTGCTCTCGACTGTTCTTAGTCGTGAGTTCTTTATTTTCGACACGGAAGTCATTTGCTTCCGTGACGATTTCATTCTTTTCACGGTGGGTGTTTCCCACCGCGTGCGCATTCTCTTTACTACGCCCGTCATCGGTTGTAGTAGTAACTTCAACATGGGAGTGCTTTGCACCCGTGTTGCACATATTAGTTACACGCAACGACTCGTTCGTCGCGCGTTCGCGTCCCTCTGGACTCTGATCAGCGGGTGTACCATCCGCTGATCTAGTCGGATTAGATCTGGTGGTGCCATCGCTATCCACCAGGCTATCTGACGCTGCGGTTGTATCATGAGATACAGCCGGATTACTCACAGGGTGATCAGATCCTGTGAGACCGCCGCAGTCGATCGACAGGTTAACCCAGTCGATCGTTGGTTGATGCTTGGACATCCAAGGGATGCCCAAGATGACATCGAACTTGTCATCAAGATCGAGGACGATGTATTCATCCTCGAACGATAGTTCGTCTAACTCGAGGCGTGTTCGAATAACACGCTTCGGTATAGTCACAGTTGCACCTGTTGCTAACCGGACTGATAACATGCTTCTTGGAGATTCAATCTCCTCGAAGTTCAACGACGTTAGTACCTCAGTTCTAACGAAATTGTTTGACGCTCCTGTGTCAAACAGAGCACGCATGGGGACATCGTTTCCATGTGGCCTAACTTCAAGGGTAATGAGAGGTTTCTCTTCACCCTGCACACGTTGACAGGACATAGTCCCGTCCGGGGCTATTATCCTCACATGCCCGATGTCGGCATGCGAGATAACCCGTCCAGTAGGGCACCCCGCCCCTACTGGTTGTTCACGTTTTTTTGCATCAACAGAGGGTTGCCCCTGTTGATGTCGCTTGCCAGCAGACTGTCCAGTCCGCTGACTGCGTGGTGCCGGACGCGGCGCCATACATTCATGGGCGTAATGGCCCATTTTCGCGCATCGATTGCAGCGAAGGAACTTCTTGTTCTTCGGTTGCCTCGGAGTCGAGGCGACCGCAACTGAGAGATCCATAGGTTCTGGACCTCCTCCGCTCGCATTGTGACGCGGATTCGGGTGTCTCGGGACGAAGTGTGAACTTCGTCTCGATTGGAAGTTTTGGTTATTGTTATTATTAACATGCTGTATTGGCGGCATGTTAAAGTCGAAAGGCGCTTGCGCTTTCCGATTAACCCCAGCATGCGCTGCTGAGCGACGCATGCTGAACTCCTCCCGGATGCTTTGGTCTATAGCATCGCTCAGAGTCTTCGGGGAAACCCGGTAAAGACTCTGTTTGATGGGACCGTCATTCAGTCCCTTCATGAAGGCGGTGACCTGCATGGCAGGAGGCACCGGTTCATATACAATATTTGACAATAAATATTGTATTTTCTGAGCGTACGCATGTAGGCTCAACTTGCCCTGCCTGAGTTCCATGAACTCTTCACGGCAGCTAAGCTCCATTTCTGGGGCTTCAAAGTTGTGCTTTAGCTCAGCTTTTAATGACTGATATGTCAAAAACGCAGTTCCATCAGTGGATCTGCGGCTCATCGCCCATGCCCTGGCGCGACCGCCTAGGCATGTGGTGGCGAAATAAGCTTGTGAACGCGGGTCCACAATCTTCTGCGCAGTGATAGCATCCTCTACCTCTGCGAACCACCTACGAAGAGGTTCGCCCCCTTCGCCAGTAAAGGGCGGAATCCGTGCCTTTACTACTTCAACGCTCGCACTAGATGCGGGCGCTGCTGTTGCCGCCGGCTGAGAGCGCAACAGAGCATGACGCACCTGAGGGTCGACATACAATCTCTTGAAACGGTTAACCGTTTCGAGGGCATCCTCCGAGGATTTGCCACGGAGGAGAGTGATGATTTCGGGCCCTATGGTCCTAATCATCTCGGTCAATGTGACCGAAGCACTCGGTGGCCAGTTAGGAAAGTTTTCCGTAACTAGGTCGTGCGCGAGCTGGCGCTCACGCTCACGTTCACTGGCTGTTGTCATGACAGCTAGTGGCTCTTAAACCTTCGAACTGCTAGTTAACTAGCGGAACGTGTCAAAAGTGGTCGTTAGGACGGACCACAAAGTGCTACCAGGTGTAACAGGGCTGCTGTCACGCGGCTTACACTGTAAGTTGCAATGAGGAAGCGTGCAAATTGTGTAGGACCAAATGTAATTTGGTCCTCCTTAGTTTACTTTAAATAAACCTAGGTAGATAAGTAATTAATGTATTAACTAATTATCGATTAAGTATATATATATTAATATATATACACTTAAGACGTGAGTGCTAGAAGGTAAGTTTAAGAGTGAATATATTTATGAGTGGTTAAGAGCTAACTAGTATAATTAGACCTAGACTAATCATAGTAACATGTAGTATAAAACTGATCTTAATGATATTTTTATCATTAGATGACTTGTCAGATTCAATTATATCAGAATCTGTTCTCAAAGGTGGATTATGACAACTTATAATCCAATGTTCACAATTTCATGTATTACGACTGAAATTGAACTGTGATATTTCTATTCAAATATCACTTATGTAATGGTACCCCATTACACCCGTACTACATCAATCACTATTTGATGACAATAAAGTACGATGAGGGCACCGACTTGACGGGATTTTTCTTCGAGTTTGAGCGGGCGCTCAAGTCAGCCGCCGAAGCTACTGGCATCGTGATGACAGACGAGCAAAAGTCGCTCTATCTGTATCATGCCATGCCTTCCTCGTGGAAGCCCAACCTCGCTATCTGGAAGGGCAGCGAAAAGTTTATCCCCTACACCGACCTGAAAACGAATATCGAACGGAAGTTGTTGGACGACTTTGCCAAGTGCAAGTACGTCATCGAAAAGGGTACGCCTAAAACGCCGGTGACGTCAAGCGAGACGGCACTTCGCGTGGTCCAAAAACACCCCGATGGGACGGACGATCCGCCACGCACGTCTCGGGGTTGCGCCTACTGTCAGTGCTCCAACCATGCGATCCGTGACTGTTATGTGCTACAAAATGATCTTCGTATGGGGTCCGTTAAAGAAGGCACTGTTCTCCGAGCAAACTTTGCAGTCATTGAGCGCCTGTCACGTTGTAACAATGTCCAACATCATCGTGATGAGCGGCCACCGGCAAAGAAGCCCCGTCGGTCAAGGGACAACAACCGAAACCGGTTCAGCCAGGGATCGACCAGCACGTGGTCTCGCCCGGACTCGTCGTGGAAGACACTTGTGGTGTTAGATCGATTTGGAAACCATGTTGATATTGATGAGCTTCAACGCAAGTTTCAACATCGAACTCGCGAGTTTCGCCTCATTGCCTTTACGGCAGACACGACAGCGATTGGCCTATCCGCCACCAGCGCCGAGCCGCTAGATCCTACGTGGGCGGTGGACTCTGGTTGCACTCGTCAAGCCACGTATCAAGATGCCTGGTTCCGGGAAATTCATCCCCTAACGGGCACCATCACAGTGGGCGGCAAGAAGCAACTGCCGATAGGAGGCATCGGTGATGTGGAGCTTCGTGTCGAGGTCTTAAAGGGAATGACATGCACGCTCGTTCTCCCTGACGTACATTACGTCCCTGCCATGAAGTTCAACCTGGGTCTCTATCGTGCAGATGCTGAAAGCCGATTTTCGTGTTGCCTTTAACGGTCCATCCAAGTGCACGTGTGGTGTAGTCGCTCTCAGAAAATCTTCCTGAGACGCGAACACCCACGGGGGGCCCAGACGACTGACAGGGGGTACTCCGTCCATCCGAGTCATGATCCGATCCGGCATCCGGCCGGCTGGATCGGTCACTTCCATCCGCTTGATCGTGACGACTCGGGTGTTCCATGTTGAAAGCTCACCTTGTGTACCCGTCAGTACTGGCGGTTGCGCTCTCTTGGTGGACCCTAGGGCGAAAAGTGTAAAGTCCGTCGAATAAGGAGATGAGGGTTAGGACTAGGGGTAGCTCCTGGGCGGAAATCGTCACCGGGGAGCTCGACTGGCAATATACTTGAACTTTGTATACTGCCGGCTGGACCGAGAATAATCGATCGGCCAGCTAAACCAATAATAATGAAGGGTGAATCCAAACGTGTATGTAAAGGGGAATCCAAATATAACTCCACAATCTTCCACAGAAGGCCAAAATGTCACCACTTCCCAATACTTAATACCGTGTTCAAAACACGGGCGACTTGAGGTGAGTGTACGAAACGCCGCGACTCCCGGTCAGGGGACTTCCGGTGGGTTAACTTAACCTTCCCCGGGTAAACCAATAGCAGCAAGAGGGGACCTTGTTAGCCCTCCGCTGTGAACCAATAAAAGCGACTTGTGTCTAAGAAAGCGAAACGTATACTGATTTATCCCTACATCCAATACTCCCTTTTGTGTAACCTACCCCAAATAGCCCGGCTGACCAGTCATGTGTCTTACCCGAAATAGCCCGGTTAACTCCGATTTTTGTGTATCCGCCTGGCCGGTACACCAACCCCAGATGGTACCAGCCCGGCCGGTACATCGAACCAAGCCGGATCGGCCGGATGACCATGCATCCGAGCTCCCTGGCCGCTGACGTAAGCACTTCCTTGGCAGCTCCACGTCCGATCCGGGTGCCTCCTTCGTCCACTAGAACACTCACACTCCTTCAGGCCCCTTTCGCTCATACCTTCCAACAATCCGCCACCAATCCGCCCCTCGGCCGTCCGCCATCCGCGGTCGTTCCGTCCGCTTAGCCCGCTAGTCCCACTATCCACGTCTTTCGTCGCGTTCGTCCGGCCTGATTCCAGGCCTGGCGCCGTCCGGCCGCTAGTAGATGCGCTCGGCGACGGCTATCCGGCACCTATGCCTTTGGTCCATATTTCTGCCAATTACAATGTGCCCTCTGGAAAGTACTTCACACCTTCCCATCAATTAATTCATAAGTCACTTCACCACAGCCGCCCCTGAGTCGCGTCACAGCCGCGCAACGGTTGAGGCACGATCTCACCTGAACCAAGTCGATCTGATCCTGCTTACCCATGCCCCGCTTTGGTACGTCGTCCCACTAATTTATAGCGATTTTCGTGAACCCGGTCGGTCTCCCAGCCGGCTTGCAATCACGTCCACAGATGCTGACTTTATCTTGATATATTTTCAGTCTTGCAAATCGACAAGGATGACGTATGCCGTCTCGTTCTCGTGGATGACGACTCGCCCGCCAGCGGGGTGGAAGTCGCAAAACCGCCGAAGTCGTCCCGTACTCCCGATCTGGTGTTGTCGACCGCTGACGCTGAAACTGCGCTCCGCGTTCACTGCCAGGCTTGCGGCAACCGGGACAGATTGAAGGCCGCCGTCTCTTCCCTTCAGGCGGAGCTTCGATCCTGTCGGGATGACTATGAAGTTCTGTCGCAGAGATTCAAGACCTCTTGAGCGATGCTGGACCGCGTGGACCCCCGAATCACTGAGCTGAAACTCAGTCGTCAAGAAGCGGAGGGCAAAATAACCCGCCTCAGGGCAATTGTGGGCCAGCTTACGGACGCCCTGCAACGGGCCGCCGCGCCTCCGTCTCCGTCTCCGAAGCGGCGGGGATGGAGAAAAGGCTGGAGGCGTTAGCCGCCCAAGTGGATAGCTTGGAGCACACCCAAGCTGACTTAGTCCAACAACTCGCCTCCGCCAACCGCCGGGCCGATGAAGCTGCCGTTCGGAGATCTTCCTCGGGATCGAGTGATCTTCAGAAACAGGTGACCGATCTCGAGGGCCAAGTCGCCATCCTGACGGAAGAGAGAGACCGTCTCCGCATGCTGGCAGACGTCGTTGATCCCCTCCGGACTGCCAATCAGGAGTTGGTTCACCGATCAAAACTTCAACGTAAGTGCCTCTTCTCCTCTTGTGTTGTAACCCAGTCGCTTACGGTCTCCATGTCCTTATCACTCCGCAGTCCAACAGCTGGAACAGCTGAAACAACAGTCCGCCGAGATCCCTGACATGTCCCAAGAGCTTTCACACCTTCGTGTCCGACTCCGCCAGGTGTCCCAAGAGTTAGATAAAGTGCGGGACAACCAAAACCACCTGCGCGAGTCCCACACTCAAGATCTCCGCCAAATTTCTTCTCTGGAGCAGCAGCTGCAGGAAACTTCCTCCCGGCAACGGGAGCTGCGTTCTGAGCTCGACCGGGCCCGGCGAAGTCATTTCGACACCCATGCCATGCTGGCTCGGGCCGACCGTGTTTGCGCTGCCATGGTGGACAAGGAGGATCGTTTTAGGTCCTTGTTGTGTGAATTACAAGACCAGCTCGAAACGACTCGAAGCCAGGCCGCTCCTCTCTTGCAAGCTCTTTTGAGTGCACGAGAGTCCATCTTGGCTGTCT
>MIQA02000385.1:0-18767 GCA_001887855.2 Sclerospora graminicola | reverse complement strand
ACACTCAAAAAGGATACCAATACTATTAAGAGCAAATTGAGTATCCCGGACAAGTTTGCACAAGTCTGGAGAGGGATCCTAAGTCGGAGTCATCGGACAATAGGGGTCAACGAGTTAGAAAAGGAGCTGGACCGTCTAGTCACGTTTCGGAGAGATAGACAGGTAACAGAGACGGAAAATCAAGGGCTGATGGCGCCAATACAAGAAGAGGACGTCCAGCTTGCGTTACGAAGTTTAGAACGGAGAAAAGCGGCCGGACCAGACGGACTCAACTATGATTTTTATAAGGACTTTGCGGAGGAAGTAATAACTGACTTATGCAATGTGAGTAATGCGATTTTACAGGGAGAAGACCCGCCGAGATCCTTTTCGGAAGCGGTCATTATACCGCTCCGAAAAAAAGGAGATTCTGATAATGCTATGGATTATCGCCCGATTTCGCTATTGCAGACGAGCTACAAGATTTTCGCGAAAGTTTTGGCGTTTCGGCTTCAGAGGTTTTTAGGGCGACTGATCGGGGACACGCAGTAAGGCTTTGTACACGGACGAAGAATGGACCGAGCGGTAGTCCTCATGCTGGACATGCTAGAGCAATTTCGGCGAACCCCAAGAGTAAAAAGTGCAGAGAAGAGTGGTGGTGTATTGCTGATCGACTTTGCGAAGGCTTACGACACAATTGACAGGACCTACCTCATGCTCGTGCTTAAAGTTTGGATTCTCTCAGCGTTTCATTGATGTGATGGGCAAGATTCATGAAGGAACTACGGCAAAATTTTTCGTCAACGGGGAGCTTTCTGAAGCGATTCCAGTAGTTTCGGGCATTCGACAAGGATGCCCACTAGCACCGCTACTCTTTATCATAGCGGTCGAACCGCTGGGACTAGCGATAACTCAAGATACCGAAGTTAAGGGACTGAGGATCGGAGATGCGACAAGGCAGTGGGAACACAGGTTCTCCGCGTTTGTAGATGACTCTACCATTTTCTTTCAAGAAGGTAAGCATCTGGAAAGAGCTCTGACAATTGTGAAGAAGTTTGGACAGCTCTCGGGCCTACAGATGCAACCCGCCAAAAGTCAAGTAATATTGTTGGAAACCGACAACTATCCGGAATACTGGTACACGGTACCAGTATTGCAACAAGGGGAATCGGTAAGGTACCTCGGATATCAGATCGGAAATTCTTCACTAACGGGCAAAAACTGGACGGGGAGAATACGGGCTATACAAAGACGACTATTGACAGCCACAAAGTGTAGCACGTCGGTCGACGAACGAGTCACACTGTTTAACGCGATCGCAATACCGGCTATCCTATTTACCGCTAAAGCGTTCCCACCTGCAGAAGACACGTTGAGAACGTTGGTAGCGTTGCAAAAGCGTTTCATATGGTGTAAGGCGACGGACACAGAGGGGGGACGCCACAAAATTTCTCCGCTTCTCCTGTTTACCCCGAAAAAGGCAGGCGGATTAGGGCTCATCTCTATATCAGCAGCTATACACACATTGATGGTGAAGGAGGCGACTATGTGGCTACTAGAACCGACGGACCGTTATAACATTGCATGGCGAAACTGGACGCAACTCAACAGATGTAGCACTGCTAACTTGTGGTTTTCTTCATATGACATAGGTAAACCGGAGAGAAGACTACATAAAGGAAGCGCCGTAGCGATGATACGTAGTTCACTTGCGGAGGCGTTGGGCCCCACACCAGAAGAACACAATACACTGAAGGAGTACATTAAAGAACATCTCCCTCAGTTACTCGAGCGGTGTTCTACACAGACGATAGAACCGGCAGTCGGAGTTTGTCAAGATGAAGAGATTCTGGTAACAGCTAGGCTAAGCGAGAGGCCGTGGCATGGACTGGGGCAAGGACATTTAAGGCGCTTTTGGGGTGGATATACCTGGTTTTCGAACCCGTGGATACACGACTTATCAGCGAGCTACTTATCTAACCGAAAGTTTGATCGATGCGTCAAGGGAACGATTGCAGATCTCAATATTCAGCGGATATCAGAAAACACCTTCAAGTGGAAAGCGAAGTTCACGTTGGAGAAAGGCCACACTAGAGCGAAGATTGGACGGTGGTTACTAACGATTATTCTTTGTTCGCCGCGGGTGGAGATAGGACAGAGCGTGGGGGAACAAGGACCTTTACGTTTATTGTGGGTACCCAAACAATGGCTGTCTATGGAATGGAAGAAGCATGGACGAAGGCTGATCAAGGGGACCGATAAGAAGACTGGAGATCACTGCCTACTACAGCAACGCCAAGACGGCTTATATTGGGACTGCATTCAGTCAACATCGACGGATAAGAAGTTAGGTATCGTCAAGGAGATTGAGTGGCCGCATAGTCTAGTTTTCGAAGCACACCCGGCGATACATGGAGTTGCATGGGAATCGAATGTGGAGGTGCGGACGTCCTCGATCAAACAATGGCTTCGGAAGACGTTTCGAGGACTGTACTACAAGATTATCACGAAGTCACTACACAAAATTGAAAGCCGATGGAAGTCTCACAGGGAAAAAGATACGTGGAATGGATTTATACAAGATCAGACTACACATGATGTTTGGCGACACGATCATCTGTTATCTGATTACCAACGGTGGTGCCTGTATCGAATGGCCACGTTCCAGCTGAATTGCTATTACGATGGATATGCATCACAAGGCGGGTGCACAATGGATGATCATTGTCTTGCACCCGGGAAAGGGGTCACACATATTGTGTGGGGGTGTACGCGCGCACAGAAACTGTGGACGCGTGTTTTAAGTTTTTGGAACGGTTGGTGGGCTAACGCAGAGGATCTTAACGCATATAAATGGCATTTCGTTACTCGACAAGCACCACCGGTCTCATCGGTCATTATGAAGAGACTAAAAATTCGATGTGGGCACCAGGCCCAAGCATGCAGTAAGGAGTTGGCCAGATTATGGTGGGCTTTCTGTTCGATTGGCGCGACGTGGCTTTGGCAGTTACGTAACGAGCAAATTTTTCAAGGGGTAACCAGAACAGCACAGGAGCACATTGGTTATTTGTGGAAAAAGACTTTAGAACAAGTGCAAGCGGTGATAGAATTTGAAAAACGAAGTACAAGCTCCAGGCTCAGAGGAATTCGTTTGCAGATATGTCTTGAGAGCATCCAGGGAGAGATGCACGACCGACCTATTGATCGTCAAGAATTGTTACTTTCGTTGCGGCGGGAGGAGTATCGATCAGAGGAAGGTTTATATCAAGTCTTAGGTAATTTTATTGTAGCTAATAGTTAAAATTAACTAAATAGACTACGTTTTACAACAACAACAATAATGTCGCTGCGAAATTAGTATAGGCCACACTAATCGTTTCGTGCAAAAATAGCGTGGGTTTTGTTTTAGCAGATTTTCTAATAAGATAGAGGAGGGCTCACCCTTTGATATTCAGACCAGAAGACTGAATTAGAAAGTGGATGTTTACGTATCTAGGTCGTGAGTTGTGAGGTGTATTAACCACATTTATTGTGTGATATAACTCAGATAAACTCGACCTGTGGAGGCTTTTCAAAGACATTGCATGACCAGACACCCGCCGCCCATAGGGAAACATTTAAGGAAGGAGCTAGTGGAACGATGCGGGGACCAAGCTGAGGAATGCGCGGAAAGTTTTCAACGGGTCTGGTGGGGAATTTGTTCTATCGGTATCACGACGCTATGGCAGATGAGAAACGATAAGATCCATAAAGGGATCAAACGGACGTGTAGGGAGCAGACAGAATTAATATGGAGTAAAGCGATTGAACAAGTGCAAGCTACAGCAGAATTTGAGGCCAACGGGTCAATCAGACCCGAGTGCGAGGATCCAATTTCAGAGTGGCTTTGAGTGTTTTACTCGCAGCAGACGAGGGCATTCACCATCCGCGTAGAATAGCGACGTTCAACACGGACTACTCATCGAGATCAGAGAGAAGCCTTCAGACTGTGCTCAGGCAATTCGTGACAGCTAATAGTGACTAATGACTAAATAGACTGTACTTTTAAAAAAAAAACTCAGATAAACTCGACCACCACGTTGGTCACATTGATGTGTTCATAACGTTAATTCTGTAAGTGCATTATTATTATCACTATGTGAGTACTACTAATAAAGAAAGCGCTGCTAGTCAATATTATCTTTTTGGTGCTCCTTCTCCGTTCATGCTCTATTATTCTTGCTAAGCAATCTCTATGATGTATCTCTACCAATCTTGCTAAAAAAGTCAATGATTACAAAAATGAAATCTTTCGTTCTGCAAAAATTTGTTTAATAATGCACAAGATAAATTGGGGGATTTCCGTATTTGTATTTTCACTTACACTATGAAGCTTAGTGCAATACACTATTATAACAGCATCGTATTATCCGAGCTTGCTATCAGCATTTCCCCCCATTGATGCTCCTACTACATGCCACAAGAATGGCCATAAACAGAATGTGCGAAATTAGTGGGGCGGGGCTATTCCGTACCATGCTTTTTACTATTCTGTACCCCAAGATCGTGGAAATTTTTAATTTGCCTTTTATTGGTCATAATACAGATTAATTGTCGGCCGTGACAAATCCCAGGCACGCCATGCTGCAGTCATAGAGGATTCGCCGCCATCGAATCAGTCGTTGTCGTAGTTGTAGCTGGTCAAGATACTTCCATGGTGGTGAGCTTTTAAGGGCTGAATCTCGAGTGAGACGATGGACGTAGAGGGGCGGCCAGGCAGAGCGAGAGAGAGAGCGACTCAGAACGTTTGACGAAACGACTGCCGGACAGGCGCCACCCACTCTACGTCTTTAAAAGGACGTCTTGAAAACAGGTGGGGGTGAGATGTCAGCAAGAAGAAGAAGAAGTGATTGCAAAAAGGACAAGAGACGATAGAGGTTCACTCATCGTAATTGCTCTAAACTGATTAAGAACGTGACAATTTCCAAGGCCTCTGGAGCTAGAGCGCGAACTAGACATGGTTGTTTACGACTTGCTGTGGTGTTACCAAGTAAAATTTATTCTGTTTTTACGAGCTATTTCTTTACTGGAAAGCATGGAAACCTCTTGAGATCCTTGATCGCGTCCATTGCCGACTTCCTTTGAGAATCTCGTTGTTTGGTGCTAACCAGCCATCTTGTAACAGACCTTCTGTGAAGTGACCAAACGTATCGGCAGGATTGTATTGATACGCACTCTCGGGGTTTAACGACCACATATAAGCACCCGCATATCCTTCTTTCAGCATCACTTGGACAGTAAAATCTGTCATCCGCTTCGTAGTCTTAAACGGATGTGCGTCTTTACTATACAACCCGGCAAATTCCCCCATGACCATGGCATAAGTCTTGTCCGCTTGAAGCAAATAGCCAAACATGACGTCCGTTTTCTTCTCGACATTATACCTTAACGTCTCATCATCGAGTTCAACATATGTCTTGAATGCACCTGAAGCCTCTTGGGCAGATGTTGAGGCATAGTGATACCAGGCAGGAAACACGCCTGTATTGTAGTAATGAGGCGCCCAGACGACTTTATTCTGCTTGTTAAGCACTGGAGGATTCGTTCTCGAGACCAGCACCCCACCAATCATAGTAGATGTTTGTCCTATTTCCTAGCGTCACCGTCCCTGACCCAGCAATACCTTCAACAAACGCGAGCCAATTCGGACAGCCTTCGAGCATGCGATTCCCAATTAACGAGGCCCCCTTTTGCCAGTCTGGAGCGGCGCCTCCCCACGAACATTCGTGTGGTTCATTTTTCAGATCGAGGCCAATAATGTTCCAGTACTTGGACATGCACAAGTTTTGCGATAAAATGTCAACTGCTTTCAAGAATTGAGCTTCACTCACTTCCAATTCTTTGCTAAACCAGGCACCGCCTGATTTCTTGGGGTCTAACGTATGGAGACTAATGAGGACAGAGATTTGACGGTATCCAAGTGCTTGAACAATCAATTGGATTGTCGAAATGTACGACGTAATATTGACTGTTCGGTTGGTGTTTATTCTTGTGCAACGTCGTTGTCGATGTGTGTGCCGGGCATAGTTAGGATGCTCAATATCTATTTTTGACGGACATGACAGAAAATAGGATTTTTCACTCCAACAATTAATCTGTAAATGCTTTCATTATGACCAATAAAAGGCAAATAAAACATTTCCACGATCTTGGGGTAAAAAGCATGGTACGGAATAGCCCCGCCCGTTAATTCTAACAAATATAATAGGGGCACGTTTAGGGAAAAGTTCACCTCTGTTTGAGTCACCTCGGTTAGAGGCTCCTAACCGAAGGGCCAACCAAGTTAAAGAAGACACACCGACCTTTCATAAAAAATGTGATATGGGTGAGCAAAAACAGTGTCATCCATGTCTGTGAGTTTTGGGTGAAAATTCCTGTATAATTTTATAACCGAGGATCTGTTGACTCAGCCGACCTCTTCGAGGTCAGTTGAGCCAACCGAGATGGTGACGACTATCTGACCAATCAGATGCCTCCATTTTTCAACCGAGCTGTTCCAGAACAGAGGTGAACTTTGCCCTTATAATCACCCCCAAAACCATAGACTCACCCCCAAATTACAGTAGAACCCATATTAGCTACGAAAAAACGAGCAAAATACACAGCCAGATGATTTAGAGGAAGGATATAAAAGAACCTGTTGCTCGGTTGTGAAACTTGGGTTGTGAAACTTCTTGTCGTTTTGCTTGGAAGATGTTTTTCGGATCCCCCCCTACAGGTTATTCGCCCCCGTAAGACAGGTACGATGTACCTCAATGAATAGAGCCACACATTGTGACAAGCTCGTACCTAGGTTAAGTCTCACGGTGCGATGACATTTATTAATACTATTACCGTACCTAAATACATGTAAGAGATACTATGAAGAAGCTCCCCCCCCGTCCGTACAGCCAATATCAAAGGTATGTGTACCCTAAAATGCATGTCATAGGCGACTGCCACTCATAGGCGGGGCCTACTATTAAGAGCTAAAACTTTACACATCAGCTTTTATGCAAATCGTAACAGCTATATTACCCTAACTTATTTTAGGAATAATCCTAGTGATCCGAAATTAGGTTCGAGTCATCCTGATCCACACCATTGCGCGTCCTCTCATATCGAGACACGCGGAGGTAACCTAAGCTGGCCTATGGTCAGACAGTCCTTCTACGTGTCGATAAACTTGGTACACACTTCGAACCCCATGTCACGCATACAAAAGGTTAGTGTTTTACACATAAGTTTGGTATTTTGCACATAATTTTGGGTAGCCCACTGTGACTTTTTACGAGTGCTTGTCATATGCGACAACAGCATTTTTGACAGGGTTTGGTAGTACCGTGGAAACATAGGTGTCGCCTTTGACATGCATTTTACGGTATGTGTATCTCCTATTCTGTTCTCTCGTTTTTATAATGTTGTGATCACAATGAAAGTGAAGAAAGTTTTCCTCGTGCTTGTCGCGACGGCGCTGTTAGCGACATTTACCTTCTCTGACCCTCACGAGGTGGATAACGTCGAGTATGTTTTTCTATTATTCTACCATTGGGTTGCTTTACTGACGTAGACTTATTACCCTTGCGCTTTTTACCAGACTCGTTGAGGAATTCAGTGATGGTATTGTACATGAGCGCGTTTTTTCAGTCCTCCGGGACCATGAGCAGCACCTAACGTTTGAAAATGAACACCAACTGGCCGCAGATGTGCCTTTTACGCCATGTGGATCGTGGACATTGTGGCGAATTCGTCATTCCCAAAGTCTATGATCTCGTTCTCAGCGTTGGCAATGCTTAACTAAGACGAAGTGGAGAAGCTAGAGACGCTGTTAACTATGGCTGTACGCGATAAGGCAGACCCGACTGACTCGAGCTCTCCATTCGTAATGACGTCCGTGCACATGTGCATGCTAGCAGCCTCGCGCCTGCGCGACGATTTTGCTTGGAAATGATGCGTATTTTTCTTAGTGGTGCGACTATATAAGCAGACCGTAAAATGTACTCCTCAGTCTCCTTTATGTGAACGATTTATAGATCGCTGAATTTCGTCTCCACCTCGTCAATTGTCGCCACTGTTAAGTATTTGCCTAGCATGGATGTTTGCCATGGTGACTGTAGGTCGTCTTGCGGCGAAGTCATGGAGTGTGCATACAAAACGACAAGAAGTTTCACAACCCAAGTTTCACAAGCAGCAGGTTCTTTAATATCCTTCCTCTAAATCATCTGGCTGTGTATTTTGCTGGGTTCTACTGTAATTTGGGGGTGAGTCTATGGTTTTGGGGGTGATTATAAACGCCCCCATATAATAGACCATCAGATCAAAGAGTAGACCAGACTGCCACATTGATACAGATATACCTCACATTATTCACACCCATCATACATTATATCCTTCAAAAATTAGTACGTCACAAATAAACTAATTATAACAAGGTGTTTGGACATTGTAGCGCGAAACACAGTTCCGGAACGATTGGGCTCCAGCTAAGCATTTCGCACTTGACCCAAAGGCCCACAACGGTCACGAAGAGTGCCATGTGCACAACCATAAAATCAGGTTCTATCCGTATAGGAAATTTGCTTTCTATAAATACTTGCACTTGGTCACCGACATTTTGCAGTCTTACATCGTACAAATACGCAAGGCAATATTATTGGCCAAAATAAGTACGTATTGTTTTTTATATCCTCGCAAATTTCACCTGGTACCACGGTGTGAATAATGTGAGGTATATCTGTATATACCTGGTTATACTCAGGCTGCTAAAAATGAGTCATTGTGTTACGAAAAGGTACGAAATGCCTCATATAAGCTTCACCGGAGCGCCTCATTTAACTAGGTGGCTTCAAAATATGATAAGTTTAAACTTGCAATAGTATAGAAGCGTGTCCACATCGCGACACTCTAAGTGATCCAAGAGGTATCTCTACGCAGGCTGTAGATCTTCTTCTCGTATCCGACGTCTGCTCTAACGTGTCAGACAACAATTAAGGTCTAGCAAACCCGTACCAAGCAAATGGTACACTTTAACATCGCAGACTGTGCCTACATATTAATTAGTACGAAGTACTTTGACAATGTGATCAATCCGTTTGCGACGCACGTTAGCGACTATCTAAACACTGAAATCATGGAGAAAGCACACTACACCCCACACAAGCGGTTGTGAACCAAACAGTTCACGGTGGCTGCCGTCAAGCTTCGAAAAATTTCTCATCGGGAAATCAAATAATGGGTTTTAAAGCTAGTAAAAAATGATCTTTGCTTCTACCATATTTCTATTGTTTTATATTTGTTCATACCGCTAAAGATCAATCATTATCTTGTCTCCAAAACTGTTGTGTTTGGATCCATTCCCGCAAACTTTTTGAATCCCATGGTACAGTGTGCCATTTGCATGGTATGGACCACGTGATGTTTAGTCACTCCCCCCTCGTAGGACAATTGTAAACAATGCAGTGCAATACTTCGACCTAATTAAGATTGCTGCTTCGTCAAATTAGTATAAGTACACCGACAGCTTGGCGTGGACTCGATTTCATATTGGTTTGACATTCTCTGTGAGGTCTCGTGGCTCATCTTCTGGTAATGTATGAGATTCAGTATGGGCAAATGGCTGCCTCATTTTAGAGTTGCAGGAAGCCCTCAAACAGGCAGTTTGAGGTATGAGGTGAAATATCCTCATTTTTAGCACCCTGGGAATGCGGTAATATGAACGACTCATCAACTGAATGTCTTGCAGCAAGTGTCCCAAATGACTTGTCTATGTGCACCCCATCTGTCTGATTTTGCGGGGAGAGGCCAACATGGTTGAGACATAGAAAGGCCGTATGCGGAAGACAACCCTGTAAAATAAATCAGGTACAACGTACCGTGGTTTCGAAAGATTAATACAGTATGACGTTTTGAAATTAACTTAGCGTCGTTTCGAGCGTACATGTAAAGCAGCACCAGGGTCGTCATTTTCAATAGATCGACCCTGGCAGTCTCAATGATATTATGGTACTCAATGTCTAAGTCAACTTCAAATGACAGCTCGTCTAGTGACAGCAAGAGCAGATCTACCCTTCATTCGATTGCCAGAAGCACGTGAACTGGATGGAATATAATACACGACGTCGTTCGATGGGACTTGTCAACAATCGCGACTATATTTACGTCGAACTGACCGGCACAAATATCCTTTTAAGCAATCTCGATAGGTTACCGTCTTTTGCATTCCGTCGATTTTCATCAACTCGGAAGGGCGTGTTCGCGCCAAGTCGTTGGTATGCTGTTTCTCCTGTCCAGAGAATGAGTCGCCGGTCTCAGTCTACATGATGTTGGAAATTATCCATTCCATTTCCTTTTATGATTTTCGTCGATTGATTCTACCTCGTTTTTAAGTGGATGCTATCAGCCTGAGACGAAGACAAATCTTTCGCTGTAGGGCAACTGCAATCTTTTTCGGCGGCACCAACCACACGACGAATCAGCTAAAAAGATGCTACGAACTATCTACTTGACGTTGTCGTTTATCCTAAGAATTAGATTATATGTATCTCAAAGTTGTTGCAAGGCAACTTTAAAAACTTTAACACGTTTACCGGCTTTTTCAAAGTGATTACGAACTGATTTTGCTGCTGGCGGTTGATACTCATTGGTTTTTATTACTTCAGGCGTCTGCTTCAGCCAACAAGCACGGCTTCTTGGCTTGTTGTCGTCATCCTCTGAAAATTCTCTCGGCCATGACCTATTCGAATCGTCGTATTATCTTTCTCGCTTGTCTCTGTCTTCCGATTCGTCACTGCTGTCTTGTGACTTCGACGAGGCTGATGAAGACTTGAGGTGAAATTGTTCCACTCTTTTTTTGCAGAGATTGATGCAGTTTTGTGTTACATCTTCATTTATTACGGTACACTGTACCTGATTTATTATTCAGGGTGTCCTGGCTTCTCTTTCTCCCAACCATATGGCTGAATTTGCGGGCTCCGTAAACTCTCCTGGTCCGGAGCCTTTCCTTTCCTGGCTGATCATCTAGAAAAGGGGAGTTGCTAAGGAACGAGGAAACCTACGCTGATCGAATTAGGACGAGCGAATCATAGAATCACGCCTAAGGAATACATTTCAGGAATATCTCTTAGAGTTTGCTGAAAGTAGCTCCAAGATTCGAGAAAATATTCTACGTACTAAGTGGGGAAGCACTGACACATTAAAATCAATGAGTACGTTACTCCAACGGGACATTTATGTACTTAGTCACCCGCCAGGGACAACAGTACCGGGACCGGAGCAGGTGTACATAAACGAGATCGCACAGCGACAGTCTATTGTACACTGTGCCAAGTAATATGAACTCTCAGGTTACGAAGAAGAAAGGATAAAAGTAACTTCGACATATAATCTTTCATTTTACTTCCTGTCGTCCTAAAAAATGCGGAGCCATTGCTTTAAGCTTTCAAGCTTGACATTAATTTAACGGACAACCCACGACGAGCGTTGCTCATTAAGCACCGCAGCTAAAACTTTCCTTGAAGTTCGCTTACTTGTTAGGAGAACTACTTGTGCTCCCTACAAAACACCACATACTCCTAGAAAGAACAAGTCTATTAATGTTCCTGATGCATGCCATTTTGAATCATTTCTTCGCACGTTTTGCCACCATCGTCAACGGTTTATTCTCGCTTCAAGGTCAGCACTTTATCATCCTGAAACCTTTCTTGCTTCCCGTCTCTTTGGGAATGTACCGGTAGTAGTCACTGGAATATGTAGAATCGGATAACATTTTGCTTGCCGTCAACGCAGAGAACATAAGACCGAAATTGAACGGTACCTGAATATCGTGTCGCGTCGCGTCCTCCCCTGCTGTCAAAAGTGGGCACTCGGTATACAGAAATTTAATACAAACGGATCCTTGTGCAGTGACATCTGCATGTACAGACGGATCATTGTGCAGCGACATCTGCCCACCTCAAATTGAAAAGCTGGCGAGTACCTGACTCGGTTTTGATCCATGTACTTTAACCTGTTTGTCCGCAGCAGCCGCATCTATCTCGTGCTTCTTTTTGTAGGTCTTTTCGTACGAATCGCTGTGGAAACAAGCACGAACTCCTTCTGCAACGATCACCACCATTTCTCCCACGTCTAGCACTTGCAAGCTTGGGGATTCTATCATCACATAACACTTAACGAAACGACTACTTATTGACTGGTACAGTGTATATTTGGGGTACAAACAATGTTTAGTGCTTGTGTGAGACGAGACAACATGTACTTTTCTGGCACTGTCAATAGCCACTTCTTTGACGTTGTGCGATCTCGTTTATGTACACCTGCTCCGGTTTGCCTGCTCCTTAGCAACTCCCCTAGAAAATCACACTTTATTTCATTCTCATATTTTCCGGCAGCTACCAAGCACACCATTTCACAGAAAAATGAAGACTATCGTTTTCCTCGCAGCTACTCATCTCGTCGGAATCAATTCGTCCCCGTTTCCACCTCACATCCCATCTCACACCTCGGACCACAGCCCACCGTTATATGCCTCTCCACCCCGAGATCACCCAGGTCATCGCAAGTTAGCAGGAGCCATCCCACCGCCTTCCGGCGCTGCTAACTTGACTGCTGCTGCTTCCCCTCATATCCCCTCTGGTGCTACTAACGGTACTACTGACGCTGGTGCCACTAACGGTACCACTAACGATGGAGCCACTATCCCCATCGACGGTGCTGCAAAAAAGACATCAGGCTCAGTTGTGGATACCGTTGGCACGAACTCTATGGACGAAGACAGCACCACCCACAAGGACTCTACCAAGGAGGACCATGACTCGAAGGGCCACTCTCGCGCCGGCACATCTGGTGCTGCCTCTGTCGCGGCTGGTAGTATCGCTGCGGTGACTGGGGTCATTGTCACCTACTTCCTGTAAGTACCCTGCAAACGTGCGGCTTGCTCTAACATAGTCTACATGTAATAATGTAATGCCAAGCACGCGATTTTTACATACTGTACGCACAAAAGCAGAGATGTACAACAGTCGCGATTGCACTGTTAACCTCACTTTTTTCAATCGAATATGCATGATGAAAGCCTCCATGTAAAGGAATAAGAACGGGGATAGGATGAATAATGGGTATTCTAGGACAAAACCTTTTAATTGGACAAATAATAACAAAACTAAACAAAAACAGGGGCGGGGCTATTCCGTACCATGTTTTTTACTATTCCGTACCCCAGGATCGTGGAAATTTTTCATTTGCTTTTTATTGGTCATAATAAAAACTGTTGCATTCTAGACATTTGCGCCAGCCATTTGAGATTTTGACCGTTCTTGACGATAATGGCGCTACTGAAGCGAAGACGTGAGAATGAAGCTAGCGAACAGACCGAGGAAGCTATGAAGCAGAAATTGGCTACAGCGGGAGAAAGTATATATATATTAACAAGCAATGAATCCTCGCATTCTCGTCACCTGGCATTAGGACGAGTTATTGGCACTTGATGGATGACTTTCGCAAGCTATACAAGCGCGAGGTGAAATTGGACGCGAAAGACATGTGAACGATATTGCAGAATCAAGGGATGCAATACAACATCCATCTTGGAGGCTCGCAAGCATCAGGACCTCTACATGTTGATCAGTCGTGTCGGCACGGGCCCGAGCGTCAAGTTCCTCGTACAAAATGGTGCGTACAATCGTCCAAGTTGTTGTATATTAATTGACACGTTTTTATGCTATTTTTTTCTACTATTTAGTGCATACGATGGATGAGGTCAAGATGACGCGCAATGCGCTTGCTGGCTCAAGGCCACTATTGACGTTTGACAAGGCTTTCACGACGCACCCCATCTTCAAATGTTTAAGAAACTCTTTACGCAAGTAAGGGGGACACCCAAAAACCATCCAAAGAGCAAACCATTTTTTGACCGAGTGATGAATTTTTACTATGCTGATAACAAAATTTCGTGCCACAATTACCAGTTGGCCGACGACGCAGACATTAAAAAAACAGAGCAAGCAGCGATGCATCGTGGTGAAGATCTGGTGTAACTCATTGAAATCGGTCCACGGTTTCTGCTCACGCTGATTTGGATTTTTGACGGTTGTTTCGGCAGCCGAACACTATAATACCAAAAATATTGCTATGTGTCTCCGAACGAAACTCGTCAAAAAGATGATAAAAGTCATCGGTATGTAGCTCCTAAAACGGCCGAAGAGGAGTGCAAGAAGCGTATTCCCGACCGGGGGATGCCAGAAGACCAATTTGTCGATGTATTTAGGCTTTATTCACGACAAATACAGCTAAATTGTTTAAGCTTTGAATTTCTGATGCGTTTTTTTGCCAGGCGCGTCACTGAGGGTGCTGTCGTTGGCATGGTTGGTAAAGCTAAGCTATATGATGCTTAATCTCTATTTTTGAGGGCAAACCTGACAGAAATTTGTCCGACAATTATTTCACGAGATAAAGTGATTTATGTCGAATACGAACACGGCCTTAATATGTAAATACTTTTATTATGACTAATAAAAGCAAATGAAAAATTTCCACGATCTTGAGGTACTTCGATCCATGCAGATCGCGTCTTCATACATCGTTTGCCGTAAAACCATTTCCACAGTCGAGTTACTCTCTTGGTTAATGAGCTGGCCTCTGACCATGGATGGCAACATGTAAACCTGCATGAAGAGGTCGGATGTCTTTAACGCTTGCCAAAGACATATTGTTTGAGGAGGGCCGGCCCATCCACTCAGGACAATACACGTGATAAATATCTCCAGTTCCATCGAACATGACGATATGGTCACCGATTGAGCCAATTTCAGAGCGGAATCTGATCATCATCTCCAAAAGAACCGAAATCCGTCGATCGATGCAGCGATCAATTGAAGGCTTAAGTCTAGGAAGAAACCTCCATGTATGCGTGCAACTCAGGAAGCAGATCGACGAGTATTAGTCCCAGCGTATAAAGCTCCAGATCAGGCCCGATCTGTTCCTATCCGAAAGAAAGATCGAGAAACCTAGGAAATGCTCTACACAAATGCGCCGGATACGTGAATTTTAAACCAGGTCAAACGGTGGGAGACCAGATCGGACCAGACAAACGGCACCGGATCAGGTCTGGGTTCATGATTCATTGTACATACCTTTGCGAAATTCTCGGGACGGCTGCGATTGCAGCGAAACTCGAATGTCGTTCACCGGATTTGCCGTAAGAACAACACAAGGGTGACATAGCGTAATGTCGAAATCAAAATTGTCGAGAATATATACCAGTATCACCGTCATTTCGTCTCCCTTCTCGGAAACTATCGTATCGTCTTTTCGCTTCTTAAACACGTCATCATCTTCACATTCTTGCGAAATAGTTTGGAGGTTTGATGCTGGAGACTGGTTACACTGCCTAGAGTCCTTATAGGATGTTTCGACTGCATCAAAAAAGGAAGTTGAGATCCCTGGCGGACGTTCCGAATCTGGAGACGATTTTAAAGGAAGTTGAAATTCGGAGCCAACTGAGTCCGTGCGGTTGTGTTCCTTTTCCTCGTTCAGTGTTATGCCCTTGGAGTAAACGTGAGTGTGCAGGGTTCCATCGACGCCATAATTGGTCAGATTCTCTACAAATTCAGGGAGTACAAGCAGACGAATAGGATGCAACAAGACTTTGATACTTGATTCATTTCTTGCCCTTGAGCTTGTTCTTCAACATCGGCAGCATTTTTCGAATCCAGTTTCAAATTGGTTGAAATTTAGCATTTGATGCTCAAAACATGCTTCATCTCATTGGACGAGTACATAGTTGACGTATCCAACCCAAAGATTTCGATGTACTCAAAAGCTGATGATTCCGCTCCGCGCACGGTAATATCATCACTTTTCTCTCTTTGAGTCATCTATGAGAATAGATCGAACACCTTGACATCACCCACTAAGCCAAACACATTAAGGTAGTCTGCCTTTTCTGTACTGCAGAATTAAGTATTGCTATAAACGCTACGGATTCACCACGATCATAAAAACAGACAGAAACAGAGTGAAGTCGGACATTGAGCTTCAGCGCGATGGGGACCAAACCACCATTCCTATCACCCATTGCAATGGCATTCGCCGGAGATGCTGGCTCAAATAGAGTCTTCCTCGCTCGCTCCAAACCTGCTCGAACTTACTCGGTCAGGTTACGTCGATCGAGTATTCTTGCTTCTCATCATAGTTATCCATGAGGTACTGTGGAAGGGATACAGAAGGATAGCTCATTCCATTATATTCCGCTTGAACGTCTTGAGCTCCACTTGTTTTTCCATAGGGGATCAGCAATACAGGTATGTTCGAGACGGGAAGATTGAATTTGTAAAAAAAAACTCCTCCTTCCAGCGAAAGGCTTCCTCCTCTCTCTCGACTTCATCACACAACTGCTGAACAAAAGATGTCGTTGAATTCTAATAATAAGATGGGTTTGGAGGCGTAAAAGACCCTTGTGCCGAGCCACTTGAAGACGGACGACTTCGAGACTTGACGCCTATTCGTTCGCTGTCCATTTGGCTGAGACAGGTAGTTCGAAAGGAGATTCGTCCAAGATCAACCACCAGTCGTGCGCAATCGTAGTCAGAGTCGCTTTTAGGGACAATAATAACGGGTGCTTGAATACGGAGATCAACTGCAAGCGCAATGCGATTTTTTCATTACGTAATCAAGCTTCGCTTCAGTTCGCGCCTTCAAATTGACGATATCATTCAAAGACGCCACTTCTAACTCTCCCCACAACCCCTTGTCTTCGACGCTATGAGCACGACACGAAAACGGTTCGTCCCACGCCAATTCCCCAAGACGCACAGCGGCTTCGGATCCAAATTCTTCCGTCCCTTGCAATAGTTTGATCCATCCAAACGTCGCCTCTTTGGCTTGCGGCGGAAAATGCACAACGTCTTCATCGAGTGGACGCAACCAGTTGGCTGCAAACTGTCGTCTCATCTCCATAGTCAATAATCGCACACGCGCCGATCCATCCGGATGAAGATACTCGACTTTGGCACGATTCCACGCCAGCCCGCCCCCATCATCAAAGAGTGCATCACACACTGAGCTTCGTCGCACTTCAAACGCCTAGCCCGCCACGCCATGAGTACGCGTAAACGTTTTCATTCTCTCTTCCACTGCTGCTCAGTTTCGGTCGCCAGCGTCTTGAATGTAAAAGCGACTACCCGTGATGATCTCACTTTTGGCTTCATCCGGACGATGGCGCACGACTTCGACTAGACCAGCAGCTACGACTTCGAGCGCAAAAATTACGCCCTTTGCTTGGGTATTTTCTTCAACGCGTTGGCTGATGGTTCGAGAAAGACGGAAACAAAGATCAGGACATCATCTTGCCCCGTAGGACTTGGTTTCTCATACTCGACTTCAACGTGCACAACTACCTTCAATATTGGTCGATTCAGAACAATTTCTATTTGACCAGCTAGTACCAAAGTTTGATGGAATGGTACATGAGCATTGACAAGTATAGAGACCAAAACCATGAAAACCTCAAATCGTGCTTCTACGGACGAAACACCGGCTGCCTCAATATTCTCTTGTTGAATTAACGAAATACTAAATTACAGCTACATTGGTGGAAAAAGATAAACCGTGGTATAAGAGTTCTTCAATAACGGGAAGTACTATACTAATACTAATCCTTTCACATCTAAATATCTCATTTATCGAACATGTGATGTCACTGTTTGGATACAACACGCGGGTTATAGCACCCAAAAAGCTGACGCCAGAGCTGCTGGAGAAAGCCAATGTTCTGGGTTGGTGTATGGAATGGGTGACTGATGTTTGCAATTCTCGTTGTTTTATACGATGAAACATAGCGTAAAGAAATTACAAATCACATATTTAATTATACTTGTGATGCAACTCTAGGTTGTATTAGCACAGAGACCAGTTAGCTGCTGGTTTAATCGTACCAACCTCTGTACGGTGAAGTAGACCTGGTTCGTTTCACGGTTATGGGGCACATTTCTAAGACATATAGGACGTTTAGCTAATGATGGTGTTTATTACATATACCACAACACTAGGGTCGTTTCTCCCGTAATTTCTATCTTTTAAACACGAGATACACCCAGGGAATGCGCTTTGTGTTCATTCCACACTGACTTTGTGATCAGATACATGTGATGCTATAAAATGTAGCCAGGTCGTGCATCTTTTTAGAAAACATTTAAAATGGGATTGTTTTAGTGCCCGAAATCGTGGTTGCACTAAAAAGAAGCTGACTGATAGCTCGCAAAAGGTGTCAGCGTCGGTCGTCCGGTATTTCACTCTAAAATAATTCAAATACATTTTAGAAGTCATTTTTGGGTCATTTTGGATACCTTAACACACGTGCAAAATCCACACCCACTCCTGTTAAAGCTAACAGTGCGGAACGAACACAAGGGCAAAGCCCATTCCACTCCTGTTTGTTTTTTAACAGGAGTGGTGTGGTGTGTTCGTTTCACCCAGACTTTGTGATCACTTTTCAATTTCAAATTCTGATCTAGTTATAATTGGATTGACTGTATCCAATTACAAAACAAAAAAGCACACAAAATCCAATTATATTATATAATTCCTCGATGAATAATGGGTATTCTAGGACAAAACCTTTTAATTGGACAAATAATAACAAAACTAAACAAAAACAGGGGCGGGGCTATTCCGTACCATGTTTTTTACTATTCCGTACCCCAGGATCGTAGAAATTTTTCATTTGCTTTTTATTGGTCATAATAAAAACTGTTGCATTCTAGACATTTGCGCCAGCC
>MIQA02000383.1:0-29897 GCA_001887855.2 Sclerospora graminicola | reverse complement strand
TGCCATCATCCCAATGTGTAATGATAACTTGACTGTATCTTCTTTAGTGTAGCCATCTCGGACCCACACTCTTTCTGCTCACAACCAACTGGGACCGTGGCATGTATCGTAGTGTCTTTAATGCAAAAAAATCGTGCTTTTCTTGCGTCACACGGCTCCAACGTTGTCCCACGCGCACATTAATCTTGTTCCTTCTCTCCCAACCCACCACTTACTTAAACATTTACTTCTCTTCTCTAGCCACATTTTGTTCATTAGTTCAAGTCGTCCCTTGCACTAATCTTTCACTGCGTCGACCTCTTCACATTCATCCGTCGTTTGCCAGCTTCTATTCGATTAATCCACGCTCTTCTCGCATCATACTCGTGGAGTAAAGCTGAACATGTGAGGTTTTCTTCGTTTTTCCAAGTGGGTTTATTAAAACCTTTACATCTCACAAGGTATTCCATTTGTTTTCTTCCATTTCTCGTGCGTTTTTAAACCGAGAATCCATGATTTCTTGAACCTCCCACTCGTCATCGCGGCCTGGCTCATACCAAGAATCTTCCGGTAGCAGCTCTTCCTCCAGTTCTAATTCACCATCTACTTGAAGTTGTCTTGAGGTCTCTCCATTTTAGAGATGTACGGTTTGAGGCGTCCGATGTGTACCAAAGGATAAATTATCGTATCAGAATCCTTTAACTTAAGCCGGTATACCATGTCAAAAAATTTTCGTATCAGAATCCTTTAACTTGAGCCGGTATACCATGTCACTCGTTCTTCTACTTAATAAGGCCCATGCCACAAGTGAGCCAACTTCCTCACCAAACCTGGTTTCACTAAGCCAAGTTATATCCACACCAGCTTTCCTGGTCTATACGCGGTATGAGTCCGATCACAATCCGCCCGTCACAAAATTATTATGTTTTGCTGCCTGTCTACCATCGCTGGTCCTGAATGAGTTCTGTTTGTGCCCTTGCTTTCACCCGACGAACCATTTGCTGATGACGCCATTCTAACACTTCTCTATTTGATAGTTATATGTCCTTTGGTGGGATCATCGCTTCCATAGTAATCCTTGCATCTCACCCATGTACCAAATAAAGTGGAGTTTGATGGTATTGCAGATTAACCAAGGTATCCAGTGTTATTTCCAATTGTGGTACGTAATCATCCAGTCTCGTTGTTCCGGATCTGAAAAATAACATTTAATTGCTTTTACCTTCGTCTGCACCGACCGCTTCAGTTTTCCGTTAGCTTGAGGTTGATAAGCAAGTACCGGTATTGGTCTTTGTTCTTCTTCAACATGCAATTGAAATTTCTGAGCACTAAACTCATAAATCGAGGATCACGATCGTGTCGTATCATTTCTTGTGCTTCGAATCGTTTGAATACTCCTTTTAAGTATGCTGCTGCAACATCTTGCGCTGTCGTGGAGCTAATAGGTACTAGAATCGCATACCCTTAGAAAATACATATGAAACACAGTAGAGCTTCATTTCATTCATAGGTCTTTGGTAATGGCAGCGCAAAATCCATCGCCAAAATTTTGAAAGGACTAGTCGCAATAATATTTCCGATTGACTTGCCTTTGTACACCGCTTTTCATTTTGTGTGGCACAATCGTTTCATGACACCACAAAATTCTCAGTATACGTGTACTTGCCTCTCCAATAGTATAGCTGTCTCAATCTTGCAAACACTTAAGAAAATCTTTGATGTGCACCGCTCCAGCTTCAATGTGATACGCGGGCAGGAGATCATCGTAAAATGCAGCAGGTGCCACCAATCTAAGCCCCGGTTCTGCGGCTTTAGTTTCCATGGACTATAATACAATACACAGGCTGCATCCAACACAAAACCCACTGACACTCGGGCTGTTTTCCTTAGGGCGCTCATGGGGGCTATATTGTCTTCTTCTCCACTCAAATAAGCTTTTATTTGAGTGCACCATTCATCACGTTTGCAATCCTCTGAAACCGTTCCCCTTGTGCTTGCGCTAGAGCCTGTTCAGTTGGTTTGGCAGGTGTTTTACTCTTAGTCGCAGGGTACATCTCCATGGTAGACGTATTTTCTCGTGCGCCTTTCTCTGGGTTGTCAAGGTGGGTGGTATGAGAGGGAACATGGAAAAACACACAGAATCTTGTGAAAAACACAGCAAACGTGTGAAAAACACACGACGGATGTGACTAACACACAAGAGACGTGAAAATCACACAAACCAATCTATCCTACCCCTATGGTCAGACGCTTCGGTAGAGATACCGGTAAATCTAAAAATACTGGTCATCTGTCGAAAAATAAAGAGCACTAGGTCTAGGGCTAGACGATGGATCCCCCATATAACAAACGAGCACAAATGACTAATACTACAGTACCCGTTAACATAAATAAAGCGTTATAAAAATGTTTGATATATTTACTTAATACAATACGAGTCGTGCTAGCATGTCCTTTGGTATCTTGAGCGTCAACGTGGGTCTAAATATCAACTCTGACTCTTCATAGTAGTATTTTTCCCACTCTTGTCAGCCCGTGCACATATTTGCATCGCAGTATATGCTTTGTATCTACCTGGGTTCGATGGCACCTGTGTCGGTGCCATTATTACTCCTGACGTTGCCGCTTACGTTTCGATCAACCGCAAGCCACGCATTCTAAGCGTCTGTCAGCTCCTTCAATCGAGCTAAGATAGGTGCCTCTTGTGTCGGATCTAAGCTTCGAGCAAATAAGAGCTGTGATTCACAACATGCACAGAGTAGCATTAACAAATATATTACCAGTACATCATAATTTTGAAGATGCTGTACCTGCTCCACGTCTTTCAAAGAAAACGAATGGCCTTCTCATTCCGCTCCTTCCCAACGCCTTTCTTATATAACGGGCGACTTGCAGCGACAAACAGCCGTCTACGCCCTGGGTAATTTACCCCCTGATAAGATGTCATTCGCGCAACCATTTCACGGGAAAGCGCGATTCCTCCCATGGTTGCCTTCATGACTGCCGTTACCCATGCCCAAAACCAGTGGGCAGTGTATGCTCTTGGAGTTCATTCTTCAGATCAGTAACGAAGCCGATCGCATTACCATTGCGCAAGAACCAGCGATTTGTCCCTGGTGTCGCGGCTTCATCTTGGAAGCGACGGACAAAAGCAATGGGCGACCCTCGGAGTTCTCGCCTATAATGACCAGGCACCCTGATAGCCAATGGCTAAATATACTGTATAATATACTGTATACTAATCACAACAGAACCCTTACCCTCGTCTGTGTGCTTGTGTGTTGGTGTGCTTGTGTGTTTTTCACAGATTTCTGTGTGTTTTTCATAGCCTCTCGGTGGTATGACTCTCCTGACGCCCCATTTCTCTGTTCAATCATCTCTCCACCAAATCAATCCTGGCTTGTCTGCAATAGTGTACTTTGGTTCGTAATGTTACATACCCCATCTGTTATACCAGCTTCCGCAGTCACTACTGGAACGATTTTGGTGGTTGCTTCCGTGGGTATAGGTTCAGAATCTTGTTACAACAGATCCGAAGCGTGTTCAACAATTTTATATCTTCTTTTTCTTCCACAGTGTCTATATTTCCTGCTACAGTGTCTATATTTCCTGTGACAACACCACAATGCCTTATGAGTCAGCCCATCTGCTGGTTGTTTATACCGCCGCCGCAATGTGCATTAAACTGATCGTGTCGAAATCAGATAGTAATATTTTTACTTTGTTGAGCCATACTGCTAGCAATGCTTGATTACATCGTAGATCTCGGTTCACTTGTCCAATCACAATCCCTGAGTCTCCAAATACAATTGCACTACGAATACTACGGCGTCTCAATAGATCAAGCGCTCCAAGTAATCCATGATACTCACTTTCATTTACTGTTAATTATGCCTTGATGTCATATTCAGCAGCTACCACTTGCCGCGCTGACAAAGACCATAAAATCATCCCAAAAGTGCCTAATTTCTCCTCCTTTAGCTTCACCGCTCCATCAAATGTGAGCACAAAATCTGCGCTGTTTCTCTTCAACTCTCGAATGGTCTAATAATGAGAATGTTACGTAACGATTTAATTGGAGGTGATTGTCCAAAACGATGCGGGTTCGTCCAAAACGGCGCGAGATTTGTCGAAAACGGTGCGAGATTTCGAGGAGTCAGAACTTGGTCTAAAATAAAAGGGGGCCACAAGATCTCGCAGAGAAAACACTTTTATGGATTTTGGTTATATTATACGACCCGTTGAGGATATTAGGCGCGCATTTTTTTCAACACTAAGAGAAGATTCATGGAGATAGCAAAACCCAAAATGGGCGAGGAAGAAGCGGCCCACCTCGCAGGGCAATACAGAATCTCTCCTGAGATTAATGTTGGAAGCGGCAGAGAAGGCCAAAGAGAAGAAAGGAAGCGGAGAAGGCGGCAACAGGACTGAGGAAGGTAGAGTGTCTACATACGAGGGTAGTACGAAAAATATACCGCGTAGGACGACGAAAAAACCTTGGAAGACCTCAAAAAAAGCGAACCCATGGGCATAACTGAATTTAGAGCGTTGATGGACTTACCGAATAGGTAATTGAGGTGTATCCAAGGCTGAGCTATGTCGACAATTTAACGACATATGCAAGGATAAACAATGACCGCTGAGAACAGAAGCGGCATGCCGACAGAAGTGGATTGCTAATCGGAAGTTTGATACATAGGAAGAAAATGAGCTCAAATGGGTAAAGAGCATTAAGGGCCGACGTATCACGAAGAGACAAGAATGACTAGAAGAATACAACAAGGCTATTTCATATAACCAAGGAAGACGGACCGCACGAGCGATAGAATCTAAACTACATCACTGGGCTGCGGGCGCTGGGGAAGATGATAAGTCTTCACTGACGAACGCGACGATATTTGCCATGCGACCTCACGGTGGATTAAAGGAAAAGATGAGGTGTTACTAGCCTACAGGAAAAGAGGAGACAAAGATTACGGGCGCATTAGCAAACATTTGGCACGACAAAAACAAGCGTACAACTGGCCAACACTACCACGGTCTAAAGTGGCAGTTGAACGACGAATGAAGCGGCTAAACTCGGAACAAAGAAGACACCAGCGATCTACAACATGTTGGGAAGTGACCAAGAAAATATATTGCGACAAGCAATAGGGCAAGAACAACCAAAATTTGTGGTGTCGCCGAATGTACAGGGACACAGGAATACCCTGGCGATGTATTCACACTAGATGGATGGCGCTAGTGATGCAAGTTGACAACGCGGGAAATCACAAAAAAGGGATCTAACTGTGGATCACCGATCAACACAGAAGAAGTCAAAGATTTACAACAACCATGCCTGATGGATGGGTCGATGAGAAAGAGAATGTCAATGAAGGTACAACTTGTATGATGGGGATGGAAGGGCAAGTGGATGGCGATTTAGTGGATTTAACTATGAAAGAAGGTGAGACAGAGTCTGGCGTTTCGGTGGAAAATATAGAAGCGTCAAACCAAGAGCAGGTGGAAGACATAGCAGGTACTGCTGAAGTGACAAGGGACGATGAGGATGAAGGGATAGAACTCATTACAGCAAAAAATCTGTCGCGAATTGGTAGCGCTTGGTCGTTGTGAAAGACAATAGAAGTGGTTGATGGGACTGAATATAGCACAGATGAGGACGGAAAACAAGCAGCGGGTGAAGACAAGGATCAAGATGATAATCAAGAAGAAACTAGTCATAAACGGCAGGAATCAGAAGAATTTGTCACGCCCTTGGAAAATGCAAACGATTGGAAAGGGGTTACCGATTACGAGCATAGGCTATACAACCATTTGCCATTGGAGAAAAGGCGGTCTCACGCCATTTATTCGAAGCTGTGTGTGGAAATGTCGTGTGGCAAAAGGCTCGACATTACATGACGTCTATGATGCATCCATACGTAGGCAGTGGGAGTGGAATGGCTATTTAAAAAAAAAACAGAGGTGATGATCGGGATATCACGGAAAAAAGTGCAGTTACGGCAAGAAGAACGACCTAGTAATATGACGTTGTTAGAAATGCGGTCAATGATAATAGAAATTACGTTGGTGAGGCGGGGCCGATCTTTATTAGCCGTTTTTCTACGTGAGTGTTGGGGAAAGCCATATGGTCCGTGTAGAGACAAGCTCTGTTGTTTGAAATAGACACCAACAATCCACAGTTGAAGTACGCAGGCACCTGTCGACACTGGATATACTTACAGGATCAAGAAGTTTGGATATGTTTGAGTGAAATGCAGACTACTGGTTATCGATGGCGTTAGCGTGCATAGTGATGCGTCGTGCAGTACCTCTAAGGACCTTGCAATGGCGGTAACACTAGTCAGGTGATACAATTGAAAGTTGTGACTATGGAGTGGGACATTGTGTCACAGAACAGTGGCCATATAACTCTGACAGTATCACCGAGGAACATGTACTGCCACTGATTGGTAGCCTCATATATGTTCAGCTATGCAATAAGTGGCTGAACACAGGAAATATCTCCGGATCCTTACGTACATGGGATGTAGGAGAGCTAAAGTCTTACGACAGACGCGACTACGTGAAAATGGGGGGCTGGAATATTATGATGGTGGCCAGACAACATGCGATCGTGACGAATGCTTATGTTGGAGATATTTGACAGTGCGTGGATAATCTATTTTGGGAGTCCAAGTCCAGCATTCTGAACCACATCCAACATTTTTTTACTGTCGAAGAAATAGCAACTATGAATCCACTGCCTGCAATAATGCAGAAAATTATATTGCGAGACTCGACAACTGAAGATTGAGCTGTCGCAGAGATAATAAGGCATTGTGAGGTAAGACATACAGACATAGTGCAAGAAACCTCGATGAAAAGCAGTGCGAGGTGGTTACTGAAGGGTTAACGAAACGAGGAGTAGTCTTTGCAACGGTCCTTATGGATGTGAGAAAACGATCACCATTGCCTCATTAGTAACAGCGTTTGGAAAACATATCCCGGTGAGATGGTAGCTATAGTGTCAGAGACAAACGCGCTATTGATGAAAATTTGAAGAAGCTATTATCGTTGAAGATTGTGAACGCACAAGCCATATTACGACTTGGAACACCGAAGGGTAAAAAGACGGAGTCGGGGAAAAGCAGAAAGCTGTTCATTAGCGAGATTAAGAGAGTAGAAAGAGAACATTTGTGGCGTGCTGAGTCGAATAGGCATAGCCGGGCGATCGAGACGGCAATTGAACCAAGTGTGGAGCAAAACCAAAGATCTTGGCTATGTTGGAATTACGAGTTGATTTTCGATGAAAATGAAATTCCAAGTTAACAAAACAGCGTGGACCACTGCATATAAATTTTAGGTTATAAAGTACGATTTAGCACTTAATAACTTAATAATACATTTATTACATCTTTTACTTACAACAACACAAGCGACTGACTTCTGGTGGTAGTGCGGTGCGGAGCGCCTCTACCAACTGACTTAAACGCTAAGTAGAAAAACAGGGTCGCCAGTAATTTCTGACCGGATTGCAGGCACCGGGCGCTACATTGCTGGTGCCTGCTACTTTACGCTAAAAACCACTTTTCCTACAGGTTATGAGCCCCAGGAACCACGGGCTCTGACCGCATTTTGAAACTACCGAAAGTGAATTGTTTGTGGAGTTTTCTATCTCGTTCAAAGTTTACGTTTTTGTTTCGATTACTGGAGACTATTTTGGTTTTCTCGTGTGGATTGTTTCCTGTTGTTACGACTACGAGCAGGTTTCTCTGCTGATTTTAAGTTTCTCACTGGTTAATACTAAAAGATGGATGAAGAAAAGGCCAAAAAGGCCGATACGAATATGGATACGATTCTGGAATATCTAAAACGCATGGACCGGCGCCTCGAGGCAGTAGAAGAGGCGCGGTCGCAGGGTTCGGCTCCCAGCACGTCGCCAGGGTCCAACAAGGGCTCTGAATACGCGAGTGCTTTTCGGGACACCCTGAAAAACCACGGGCCGTTCGGGATGAAAATGACCCTGAACGACCTCGGTGGTGAAGAAGGTATTGGGCGCGGGGGTGGTATAAGGGGCGGTGAAGAGGCCTCACCACCGATGCAGGCGCCGGGAATAAACGTGCCGGGAATGGCAGCCGGGGCAGGAGTGCCGGGAATGGCAGCAGGCGTGGGTATACCCGTAAATTTAGATGGCAACCCGGTGGCAACCACGAACGGGGTTAAAATCCCAAGGTTAAGCTGCCAAAATTTCTCTGGAATTGAAATTTACCCAGGCCTAGGGTCGGGGTTCAAGAAGTGGGCGTATCTCTTTATCGAAGCCCTGGAGATAGCCGAAATTGCTTCCGGTTTCGTATGGAACGACCGTTTAAAGGTCAACAAGTTGGGAGAGCACCTGGAAGGTGTTGCTCTCAAGTATTTCCAGGCTAACATTGGTACCTGGTTGCAAGCGTCGCCGAATCTTTATTTCGTGCTGGAGCAAATGCTGAGTGCGTTCAAAGTGAACATCTCGCACTATCAGGCAGCACAGCTTTTCGCGGCCGAAAAGGACCCAAAAAGGTCCTGGACAGAGCATTTCCTGTACCTGGTTGCGTTGGCCCGTGAAAGTGATTCGAACGAACGCTTAATTGTGGAAAATATTGTTAAGTTTGCGGCCCCAAGGTTGAAAATTGCGTTGATGGTGCGGTACAATCCGCAAAGACAAGACCACCTGCAGCACGCCCAGGAATTGATATCCTGGGTGCAAGAACTGGTCGATGACGCTTACAAGCTTAAGCGACCGGGTTTTGGACGACCCGCGGTAAACTCGATAAATGAGCAGGGTGGCAAACGTGTCTGTTATGGTTGTGGGCTCGAAGGGCACATAAAACGAAATTGCCCGCAACAAGAGCCCAAGAAGGGCCATCACAGGAACGAAAGACGCGGGCGGCAGGGCCCCAAGGATAACAAAAGACGTTTTGTGCTGTCTACGAGCGAAAGCGCGGAAGAAGATGCCGAAAAAGCAGTTTTCGGTGATGATTTGTGGATTGTGGACAGTGGGGCGAGTCGCCACCTAGTTTCAGACGAAAGTCTTCTGGAGGATGCGCGTGAATGCGGTCAGGAAGACGCATTAACCCTTCCAGACGGTGGGTCGCTACAAGTGACTAAAGTTGGACAAGTCACACTGCGCGCAAGTGATGCTACTACAAGAAGCGTCAAGATTACGCTTACTGAGGTTTACTTTGCGCCGAAACTGGCGAAAAATCTCATATCTTTGGGTTGCTTACGAAAGAAAGGCTGCATCTTAAGAGATAACGGAAAAAGAATGGAGTTAGTTTTTCGAAACCAAGTTTTGTTTGATATTGAAGTTTATGGTTCTGTTTTTGTGGCTCATCTGCGTGCAGACAAACCATTAAATTGCAGTAAAACGTTTACAAACATGGTTATGAACGTAGCCCAAAGTGATGTAGGAGACGAAGTGCAAGAAGGCACCCTACATCACTTCCATGCACGGCTCGGGCATATTTCTTACGACGCGGTTGAAAAATTGGCCCGAGACCCGAGGTCAGACATTAGAATTACGGACCACTCGCGTCCTAATTGCCTGACCTGTGCAGAGGGCAAGGGATACAAGACCAAACAACCAAGACAAGATTCTGGAAAGCATGCACCGATCGATCGCGTGGGTGGGGTGATATGCAGTGATTTGAAAGGCCCAATAACCCCACGCGATCGGCGTGGAAACAGATTCCTCGTAGTGTTTGTGGATCACTATAGTAATTACGTGCGGGTTTTTGCGGCACGAACGAAAGATCGTGCCGCAAAAATGTTTGAACACTTCTTGTGTTGGTTCGAACGAGAATTTGACTGCCGCATCCACGTCCTGCGCACTGACGGCGGAGGAGAATATCGCACGGTTGATTTGTTCTGCAAGCAGACGGGTGTGCGGCGTCAAATTACTGAGGTAGGCACACCGGCGTCAAACGGCAAGGCCGAACGGATGAACCGGACCATTTTTAACATGGTCCGGTGCATGATTTTGGGTCGGGTGTGCCCTTAATTTTCTGGACGGAGGCGGCGGAGTATGCCACGTATATACTCAACCGTAGTCCGACCAGAGCAAATCCTGGAAGGGCACCCCCGATTCAGATTCTTACGAAAAAACCAAGAAATATTGGAGATATCGTGGTTTTTGGATCCCCGTGCATGGTGTACAGGGATCCACAGTCGAAGTCGCTTGCGAAACACGCCGAGAGAGGCCTGATTCTGGGGAAGAGCGACGAAACGAAGGGGTACAAGGTCTTGCTACTGAAGGATCGGGTCGTAACGACCACAAGACACGTCACCCAGATTGAAACCTTGAGCGACGCCGCGAACAAGCAAATCGCGAAGCTGTTGAGTGACCCCGAGGAAGGGGCACCCGTATGTGAAACGCGTACGAAGATCGCAGAAACTAAAGAAGACGGGTCTACCGGGCGTGCCAAGAAGCGGAAACAGGCTGAGACGCGTAAATCAGGACGCAAGATAAAGGCGACACCGAAGGCAGCAGCGATTCAAAAATTAAAACAGAAGGGAAAAGCAAAGGGGAAGCCCCAGGACCGGGTAGGCACTTCGGAAGGAGACGATACCGAAGGTGCCCCGGCAGAACAGGAACCGGGTGAAGTGACCCCGGCAGCCCCAAGTGATCATGGAAATAACCTCTTATGTGCGTTTGCGGTTGTAGAGTCGGGTGCAGGTGAAAGCCGTCCAGCGGCATCTGAACCCGACCCTACGAGCTATTTCGAGGCCCATAAGGGCAAGTTATCTCGTGAGTGGAAAGAAGCGGAAGATGCAGAGTTACGGTCTTTGGAGGAGCTAGGAACTTGGAAAGTTGTCCGAAAAAGAGATGACAAGAAGCCCCTGCCCACAAAGGGGGTATATAAAACTAAATTGAAGGCCGACGGGACTGTTGAGCGCCGAAAGGCTCGGCTCGTAGCCCGGGGCGATCGCCAAATTTTTGGCGAAGATTATTTCTTTACGTTCTCGACTGTACTGGATCTAAATAATGTTAAGATGATTTTGGTTATGGCAATCATCTGGAAGGTGCCTGCACGGCACGGTGATGTGCCCAGTGCCTATCCGAAAGCGTCGACCGAAGAAAATTACGAGATACATTTAAAGGTGCCCAAGGGCATGGAAGTATCGAAGGAGAAACTCGAGGAGTTAGGTGCGAAGACCGAAAACGACGTGGTATTGAAGTTGGAAAGGAACCTTTACGGATTGAAACAGGCAGGGCGTCTCTGGTACGAATTGCTAAGAGACACCCTGGTGAAACTAAAGTTTATGCAGTGTCTCACTGACACTTGCATTTTTGTTCGAAATGACGACAGTGGTTCGGTCCTAGTGGGAGTCTATGTGGACGACCTACTAGTGACCGCCACTGATGAAAGTTTGGTTGAAAATTTCTTTGCGGAAATGGCAGTTTTGGAATTGAAAGACCTTGGAAAGGTCGAAATTTTTTTGGGTATGCGGATCGGAGGAGATCCGGAGAGCGGTTATTGGATTGACCAAGAGATAACGATTAATGAAATGTTGGAAAAACATGGATTAAAGGACGCGAACATCGTGAGGACCCCGATCATGGAGGAAGAAGCTCCTGAAAGTTCGGACTCACGTTTGACGGCGATCAAGGATGGAAAAACCCCCACGATTAGGGAATTTCAATCGTTGGTCGGCAGTCTACTATGGATCTCACGGTGCTCGCGTCCGGATATTGCATTTGCGGTGCATAAGGTGACCAGAAGGAGCCATGCACCGACGTTTTTCGACTTCAAGATGGCGAAACGAGTCGCGAGGTACCTCAAGGGTACAAAGACTCTAAAGTTACATTTGAAACATGATGATGGCGAAGCTATGCCTGTGCGCATAGTTAGCTACAGTGACGCGGATTTTGCGGCTGACAAGGCCGACCGCAAGAGCATCAGCGCAAGCGTAATTTACGTGAATGGTATTGTGGCAGGATGGAGCTGCAAGAAACAAGGTGCAGTTGCGCTCTCGACAGCCGAGGCAGAATTCGTGGCTGCCGCTGTCGGTGGAAAACAAGCGCTAGGAATAAGGGAATTGCTTGGCGAGATTGGAATAAATTCACGGGCGCCGATTGTCTTAAAGATAGACAATCAGGCTGCAATCAAGCAATTGTTAAGTGAAGCGAGTGCCGCGAGCACGAAACACGTCGACGTGAAGCTAAAGTTCGTGAAGGATTACACGAGGAAGGGCAGGATGAGACCTGAGCACGTTTCGAGTGCTGATATGGTGGCTGATTTTCTGACAAAAACATTGAGCGCTGCGAGGATTGGAGAGTTACGAAACCAGATTGGATTGATTTAAGTTTTTCTTTATTGATTCTTATCGGTTGTGGATGGAACTAGTTGGTATCACTAAGCTGGATGGTATGGAGTGAAGTTACTTACCTGTGGTGATGTGGAAAATTGCATGTGGTTGCATGGAGGTCCCGGAGTTTTGGAAGGAGTGTTGGAATTACGAGTTGATTTTCGATGAAAATGAAATTCCAAGTTAACAAAACAGCGTGGACCACTGCATACAAATTTTAGGTTATAAAGTACGATTTAGCACTTAATAACTTAATAATACATTTATTATCATCTTTTACCTTACAACAACACAAGCAACTGACTTCTGGTGGTAGTGCGGGGCGGAGCACCTCTACCAACTAACTTGAACGCTAAGTGGAAAAACAGGGTCGCCAGTAATTTCTAACCGGATTGCAGGCACCGGGCGCTACATTGCTGGTGCCTGCTACTTTACGCTAAGACTATTTTCCAACATTTACTACAGAGGTCGGTTGATTATGAGCGTGCATTGGCATTTTGGCGACTAACATTTGTAACATTTTGCCGTAGCAAGCAGACGCAATCATCTTGCAGCATAAGGTATTTTACCAAGAGCTCGCTGCCTCAATTACTAAACCACAGATTGGACAATTAGCTCAATCTATGATTAGTATAACCTTCATATTCTTCAGCCACCCTCGCAGTTTTTTTCAGCTCAATCTTTAAGTAGCTTCCCACCCCACATCCACCTCTTGTAGAATGATGTAGTAAACCCTCTTAGAGTGGAGGAGATAATATGAGATAATATCCTACCAGAAGAGAATCCACGCCTTCTGACGAATTCCTTCCTTGGCCAGCAATGTGCAACACGCTAGCTAACCCAAACAGCCCGCAACCCAGCCCGCAACCCGCGGGCTGGGCTGCGGGTTTGAGACCATCTGTCTTAGCCGACACACACGGGAACAATAAATGCCTGCACATGCTGATGATTTGTTTTGGAATGTTTTTGAAAGGTTTAAATAAGAAAATGGGCAATAGATTTCGGACAAAACGACAAATCTGGGCAATTTGAAGGTCACCATGATGATCAGAAAGGGGTTAACACTGCCATCCCTCCCAGATCGTTAATATGTAGGTGCCCTGTGGCCTCCGTTTTCACTGTGTTTCATTTGGCCGCGCGCCATCGATTTGACAATTGCGCGATGTCCACTCAAATGTGTCACATTGACTTTCCTTACCCAAAACTGATCGACTGTGATTGGCTGAGAGTTTGTGTTGGTTATAACAATTTGTATGATATGACAGATGTTATACCATAAATCAGATACAGATATACCTCACTCAAACCGTGGTACATGGTGGAATTTGCGAGGATATAAAAAATAAGTACCAGTATTGGCCAATTATATAGCCTCACGTATTAGTATGATGTAAGACTGCAAAAAGGTTATCGAATCGGTGACTAAGTAATTTCCTATAAGAATTGACTGATTTTACCTCCACAAATCGATTGTGGGCCATATTTACAGTCTTCGTGACCGTTGTGGGCCTTTGGGGTAGAGCGAAATGCTCAGCTGGAGCCCAATCGCTCCGGACCTGTGTACAATGTCCAAACATCTTGATAAAATTTATTAATTTGTGAATTACTAATTTGTGCAGGATATAATGTATGATGGGTGTGAATAATGTGAGGTATATCTGTACTCTAAAGTATTTCCACTGTCCAGAAATATATGGCCGCGCCTACAGTTAAGCGTGTCCAGGATTAATAAATTCAAAGATACTTCGCTAAGGTCCGATTTTTGGTTCAATTAAAAAGGCAAATAAGTACGATGATTTGCGCGAGCGGCGCGACGAATTCCGCATCAACGCGTAATTTTTGGTCACTGCGACCACGACGACCGCTCGCGCAATCGTTAATTGTACCTACATTCATCTTGACGCGGGCTCATGCCCAAAAACGACGTATCTCGCGCTGAGAAAGTTAAATATTAGAGTAAGATCCTTGGTCACACCGTTAGACAGCAGAATATTACGCATTCTTAGAACATATAAGCGAGTATCTTCTTGCCCTAGGCCGCTGGCAAGTTTTTGCAGTGCTTGCGGTGTTTCGGATACGTCTGCGTCATTTTGAGAGCGCGGGACCCCATGGAGTGTCCGACTTTAAAGGCCATATCTCGAAAACCGCTGAACCGATTTGAATAAAACAAAAACTCCTCCAATCAGCATGGACTAACAATTCAAAACGTCCAATCAGCTAGCCTCAGATAACCCCTCCCTGCTTAAAAATGAATTTTAGAAAAAACGGCCTTATATTTCTGGACAGAGGAAGTATATCTTATAGACGACGATAGGCGACGCTCCTATATTTGAAGCAGTTTTAAGGCATTTGGGATTTTCATGTGTTACACACTAGAAGGATTGTCTAAAATTGAGATGCCCGATCGACCAAATAGTGTCGTCACGCCATGCGTGACGACACAATGGAAAGCAAGCAGTAAACTTGAGGTCTGATGACAAGACAGCGTAAAGCCTGAGCTATACGTCTTGCTACTAATGCTAGGCTTCATCAAATGCAACGGGTTTCTTCGAAGATACTTGAAAAACATCAGAGCTCTATGTTGTCAGGTCATTGTGTTACTACCTACGTGATGTCTACTTGTTAGCCATGACTTGGCTGCCCTAACTAGAACTCATTCTTGTGGGCCCAGAGCTTAAATGTACGATCGAAGCCGCTGGACACAATATGCTTCTCGTCTGGAGCAAAGTTAGCAGACATGACCTTGCCGTCATGTCCACACAACGTTGTCATAAGTTATCAGTCGCGTGTTCTCCACAACTTGAAGGATGAGTCGTATGACGCACTCAGCAACAACTTACTGGATCCGGGCGAAAAAGTGAGCGTCACATACCAAATTGCTGTGAGCTGGGAGCATGTACGAGCACTTTTTCTGTCTCATGTCCAGATACGAACGCTGCGATCGTCGCTACCTGATGCGATTTGAATACCGTTAACAGCAAAATCCATCGACAAATCTGCTTCGAATGCCCCTGCAGCGCTAAAATGGCCTTGCCGGAGCGCAAGCCCCAAACCCGTCCATTACCATTCAAATCTCCAGTTGCTACGAGCGCGCCGTCCTTTTGAAATGCAATTGCGTATACTTCTTTGTAATGACCTTCCTGTAGGAGCAGTTCTTTAGCCGTGGCGACGTCTCATAGCCGCCATGTATGGTCGAAACTGGTTGTCCCGACGTAGTCTCCCAGCGGATGAAAAGTAACTTTACCTAGCCGCGCTTTGTACTCACTTCTTCCATGGAAATGGATCGACAAGGAGCGCATGCTGACATTGAATCACCAAACCAAAATTCAGACCCGATTTTCAAAATTAACCAAAAATATCTTATAGGCGACGCGCTTATAATTGAAGCAATTTTGTTTCATGTACCCATCGTCAATAAGATATAGAGTATAGTGTACTCTAATAAATGATGGTGACGTGCGCAGAATTTCGACTGTTTCTGCAGCAAAAAAGAGTTTTAACTTAATGTAGGAAAAAGTGGTTATGCGTATACACGGGGAATGATACTCGTACCCCCTTTCTCCGATCACCATAGCACAGCAAGACAAGACCAATATCGCGTTGTTTCTCGATCAATGCAAGTCGGTGGGTATCTCAATTTTGTTAAACATGTATTTTGCGATTGTGGTAAATTCATGGCGCAGTAGCGCAGCTATATCAAGAGCAAGGGTCAATCATACGCCTGTGGTTTAGTACGGTAATATACTTCGCAACAATTGAAAGAACTTTGGATGTCATGGGTGGGCGTTCGAAAATCTGGTCAAGCGCGGAGACTGAGAAGCCGGTCCAGGATGTGACGGTGAAACTGTGACAGCCTTCCCCAGTGCGACCGGCTCTCGACAGTGGACTGCACACATTAACATTAGCTCCAGAAGGACCGTGTTCTCACATCTCATGCCAAGCTGCTGTGGGTCTCTTTTGTCAGCGAGTACAGTGTTCGTCGCTCTACCTCAGATGTGCACTTTGTGTCATGTTCATCATCGACCAATGTTCGATTAATGAACAAGTCCGGTCCTTTTTTTACCTGTACCACGTTTGATCAGCTCTGAATAACGTGCCGACACGTTATGGTGGTTTTCAATTTGACCAATTATCGAGCAGAAGTGCTAATGGTGTTTCATCCTGCGGACCTTGTTTCAAACTACTTAAAAGCCCACCGACTACTGGCGAATTTGAAGCAAGATGCCTAGGTCCTTCTTCTTAGTTTCTTCAAGCAGGTCGGTCACCATTGAGTGCTGCGCATTGCGATTGGTGGCGAGGTCCCGCGGCAATCAACATACATGTTCAAAAACGTGCGGGTGATCGGTTTACAGAAAACGATGGTGCCGGCGCAGTGGTCGAGAAACCGATGATGACAATACGTCTATAGCGATAAACCGTAAGTGTTCCAAAAGGGCGCTCCCGAAGCAGTACCATAATTTCCCTCATTATGTTACCAACATAATAACAGTAAATTATGGTACCGTAATACTTCACACTCCTAATTCTGTCATCACTTTTCAAGCGCAATTCGTTCAATCTTGGATATGGCAATGCCTTGGTGAGCAAGTCCGCTAGCATGTCTTGTGTTGGAGTAAAAATTGCATTGATTTCTTTATCCTTTAGCTTAGAAACAATGTCCTTTAAACGTATATCCACATGTTTCATTTTCGAACTTCCTTCCATGCTCTTCCTCATCTTGACTGCGGCTTGGTTATCCATCAGCAAAGTCATAGGACGCTCGACTTGGGGTCGCCTCAGCTGTTGCCGTCAACTTCCGCGGTGGAGAGCGGCCCACTAGGACTTCTTGAAAAATGCCATTGTTAACAGAATAAGAATTGAATCGTTGGGGTGATAATTTTCACCTATCAAGGTCGCTAGTTGTTCTGCATAAATGTGAGAACAGATGACCTTGCTAGCCGTGCTGCTTCTTTAGGCAAACACAACTTTACCAATGCACTCCCGCCATATTTCACTTTCCGTATCCATTCCAGCGAGCTTCCAATTTTATTGCCATCCGATGCCCTGGATTCGCCACTTGTTGGTCCAAGTGTCTAACAAAGTCGCTGGGATGTTTTCAATATCGTTACGCTTGCCCAGATCCACCATCCCCTAACCAGCATTGTTCTCCCCAGATCTTCGTTACCTCCAACAGGACTTCTTCACTTAATATTCCCGAACTTTTGTGCGTAAGGGGCAAGTCCTTAAAGAAATGAAGTAGACGGCTCGCTTCATATTTGGCCGCTTTAAGCCATACTTGTTGAGATGATTGCTCAGTTGGGAGCTTAATTGCTGATTTGATACTCCAATAAAATCGTAAACTTTTCAAATATTTCTCCAGGCTGCACTCACAGCCACCATCTGTCCAGTTTCACCTTCTAAAGCGTTGAAGTCATCCACCAACTCTCGTTGTACACGAGGCTGGACCAAATTAATCGTACCGCCGTTGCCCCCTTGAGGTGGGCCTATTGTCCTCTGATGGCCTGTTATCCCTGTCTGCGTACAGTGCCGTTTTTTTTTCAGGTAAATCGGGTCCTGTTTCATCGTAATCTTCTTGGGAACCAGAGCTCGTCGAAGGTACATACTTCAAAGTGTTGTCCTGATCTCCAGCTAGAAATTTTAGTTCCGGTTCCGGCGGGTGGTCCCACCAAATGTTTGGTACCACTGGTGAAGCACTGTTCCGGAATCTGATACGTTTGCATTAATGATGAACGAATGACTGGATCTGACAAATCCGGTGCTAAAATGTTTTATTGCTCATTCAACGATAGCCGTCCGACAGTGTCTGTGTGGAGTGTAAGATCTCACACATTCGTGGATCCTGTGTTGCGATGATCTGGTGAATTTTGCATTTTAGTCCGTGATGTATTGTGGGCCCAGCCAACCGCTGGAGTATATCTTTAATGCCCCCTCCCAGTCGTCAGGATCCCAGGGGGACTGGCTTCCATAGGTGGTGACTGGATCTTCCGGTAATATCATTAATGAATTGGATTCTCCGCTAGATCTTTCTTCTTCCTTCATTATTATAACTTCTGCCCCTTGCGTGCCTGTTTCCTCTTCATTTCCCGTATCCTTATATTTGTTCCCTTTGTCCTCATGTGATACTCCTTCATCCTCGAAATCATCATCTTCACTACAACTACCTCACATGTCTACGCCCGGTGTTACTGCCTTGGTACGTGCTCCCCATAGTAGGGCTGAGTAGTGCGCATTCTCAAACTTTAATATCAACGGGAGTTTTGTAACATCTCCCGATTTCAGTACTTGTTCATGGAAGTCGTACAGCTTTTGGCAACACGCTTGAAACTCCTCGCTTATCAAATAACGTTGATTTGCGTGTTTCCTCGTTTCTGGTTGGAAGAGTGTAACTCCTAGAGATATCATTCCCTCAGTCGGGTTTAGCACAATTGCGGTGGAGCCGATTTCCAAATCCATGACCGAAGTCTTGGGCGGAATCCGGATACCCACTGGCCCGGACGACCAACTATCGAGAGGGGTACTCCGTTGATCCTGACCGCCATCAGAATCAGATGAAATCACCATTATGGTGACTGATCTGATCCTCCCGGTCATCTGGCCGGTCGTCATGCGCGTCAGGATCTATGTATATCTTCATCTCACCTTGTGTACCCGTTGATCGGGGGTGATTACACTCACTGCTGCGGTACCGGTGCAAAGAAATAAGATATCTCCTCTTCTCATTTTCACACAAAAAGAGGCCGGTGTGAAAATTCAGAGGTTGAAAGATGCCACAACGTGGCTAATCGTGCCTAAGGATAACTTTAAGACAGCATGGCTCGCATGGAGGAAGTTAGGCCCGGACGTAAGCGGTGGACCAAACTATCGCCCACTACTAGAATCAAGAGAAATCAACTACAGGGGTTAGCCAAAGAGACATGTCAGTGGTTGGGACTGGATAGATACCAAATTCGGGAATTGACAACATGTACACAACTGCATCTGCCATCCGCGGTCGTTCCGTCCGCTTAGCCCGCTAGCCCAACTATCCACGCCTTCCGTCGCGTTCATCCGGCCTGATTCCAGGCCTGGCGCCGTTCGGCCGCTCGTAGATGAATCCGGCGGCCCTCTGATCGCGTCCTGTATTGACCGGTCCGGGCATCCAGCGAAGGGCGACATTTCAACCAATCAGGGGGGGCGTCCACTATTATTAGTCCGTTAATTTCTGGGTCACTACACTCAGGTGGACTCGGTGACGAAAACGATGATCTTAATCAGGTCGGAGGGGATGACCTTCTCGAGACGGGGGGTGTCCTCGGGTGGAAATCTTCACCGGAGAACGGGTTGGGGTCGATACTTAATCAGTATCTAGGCACCGATCGGAAAGTTCGTCCGATCAGGCCCGCCAATGAGAGAGATAATAAGAAACCAAGAAAACGCGATCAAACCACGATCTTCCACAGTAATCCACAAACGTTATCTCCACAAAACCTTTACCAATATTATTAACGTGTTCCAAACACGTGTGCGTTGCGGGTGAGGTTCGATCACCTAAAACAAACCCGTCGGGGGCCTTCCGGTAAGCCAAAATGCGTCTAAGCGCGTCTTAACCGGGAAATAGTTGAGCAAGAGGGGACTAATCAACCCTGTGCTCCCAATGACCGCACACGTGGCGGAGCGACTCTTTGCTTTAGGGGGAAAATCAAAACCTGTTATTATATATGCAATGTCCTATACCTGTGTACCATACATCAACTCATGCCTGACCTTTACTTCGAACCTATTTACTTCGTCGCACGGTTGCGTAACACCCTCTTGCCCATCCTGGCTGCACCTTCAAGCTGATCTGTACCACTTCTGCCCTGATCACGACCCGACTCCTGTAAAGATCTTCAACCCATCCCGATCTTCGATAAACGACTTGGAAACCACTTGAGATCTGCCCTTCTGACACTTGTTCACTTCATATCCAGCCCGACTTGACTGAGAACTTCAACTGCTTTCGCGTCTGGACGCCGATCAGAGACTGATCAGCCCCGATCACGATCGGCATAGTGATCAGCCGGGTGATCAGGCAGTGATCAGGGCGATCAGCCCTTGATCACCTCGGGAACTCTCTGGGTCACCATCACAACGACTTCATTCATCTGCTCAGCCATACTTCCGACCTTCATACCCCGTCGGGGCAACCATATCACACTGATCTCGGCTGATCGGGCCTAATCGGGCCTTGTCACGTCATCCTCGGACAAATCCATCGGTCATCATCACTCACACAACTCGCTATTCCACATGCCCCATTTCATTCCACATCTGATCTTCATATCTTGAGCATAATCAGTTGGCTCGGCCGATCGGGCCGAAACTTCGTGTCATAATCCACTTCAACAACTACACGGTTCGTAGATCGGCTAGATGACTGTCCCTGACACGTCATGTCACCAATTGCTGTATTTCCAACTCGTTATATATCCACGGGAACTCCACTTAGTAATTGTGATCATGATCATGATCGTGATCTCCACCGTTCCATCAGTGTCTGGGACTGGGCGTAATGACAGTACTTGGCTGATTTCTTCACATCGCGAATACCCGTTGTCCGCCACCTTTTCATCGTAAATGCGATCGGCCTTTCCCACCCATCAACCGTCTTATGTTGATGGGTGTTCCATCGTCACCAATCAACGGCCATGTGTGGTCCACTTCATTCTCAACATTTTCTGATCGCTTTACCACAGCCGCCCCTGAGAGTAACTGCAGCCGCGCAACGACTGCAGTTCGACTCATTCACTTCCAAATTTCTCTTTGGCGATCATCATGGCTGACTCGAGCCGATCTTCTCTTCCTTCTTCGTCATCTTCGGCTGCCCGTCCGATCACTGCCTCGCCTCCCGTTTCCAGTTCGGCTGATCCAGCGATCACCCCGATCGCGGCTTCGGCATCGATCATGACCAGTCTCATCCGTCCTACGACGACCATGACTTCATATCGCCCGCCTTGGAATCTTCCCGCTCGGCCTTCTTCAGATCGCCCCGTCCGTTACTTGGAACAGCTCGCTCGTCTAGTGGAGGGATCGGGTCCACTCACGTTGGGGTCCATGGAAGCTTGCCGACTACGGTCGGAACTCCGAAGTGCAATTCCCGAGTTGGTTTCTCTATATGATACCAATCGGGCACTTAACGCTGAGTTATCCGACCGTCGGATCGTTGCCGATACCTTGGAACATGATTCTGCTGATCTGGCTAGCCAGCTGTCGACTCTTCGGCTAGATCGCGACCGACTTGACCAAGACCTGCAAGACATGACTGACCGCGTTCAGAGTCTGACGATGGAACGTGATCAGCCATCAGCTGACCTTGCTGCTCTGCGCCTCTCCAAGCCTTCGGACACCGTCGCCTCTCTACAGCCGTTGATCGGTTCGCTGACTATTACCATCCGCGATCAAGGTATGTTTATCCGATTTACTTCTTCTGCGATCTGTATATGACTTTCCATGTTTATTTCCCGATGAACGTATCGAGGCAATGAAGGGCCCAATGGTGGATCACCTACAACGGCTCGATGATCACCGTCTCGACCGTGATCAGCTGCTTCGCGACAAGATCCGCAATGCCGAGGACGTAGAGCGTCGGGAAGTCGAGGTGCGCTACTCGGATGAGCAGGTCCAGCTCCTGGTAAAGCAACTTTCCGATTCTCGCATCGGCCGCGCCGACATACAGAAAAGGTTGTGCGAGAGTCGGAAGGAAGCTGAAGATTGCCGGCGCGAGCTTAATCTTGCTCGGGTTAAACTTGAAACCCTAGAGCTCGATGATCGCGCCTGGCTCCAGCATAACGCCGACTTGAGGAACGTTGCGGTGCAGACTATGGAGAGGTGGACCAACCCGAACACCGATTCGGAGTCAGTTCGGACGGCTTTACAACGACTTCCTGAGCTGATCAGCTCCTTTACTCCGTCTGGAACACCACCACAGTCTCCCGAGTCTGCCCCGCCATCACCCGCGTCCTCCGTCGCTTCCTTGCCGGCCCATAGTGCTGATCAGCCCGTGATCAGCACTGCAGCGGCTTCTGCGTCTACTCCACCCCGTCTGCCAACGGCCTCGAGATCGGTCTCCTCGATCTTGAGTTCTGCGAAGCGCAAACGGACCAGCTCGTCGAAGAAGAAGATGGCTCCCGCCAAGCGCTCTCGTCTTATGGTTGACTCGGACGATGAGTCGACTGATCTGGACGAGAGGACGTTGTCTGTTCTGGCCCGATCGCGCAGTACTGATCGTCGCGCTCCAGTGGCGCCCCTTTCAGGCGTAAGTTCGCTGACCCAGGCCGTCGCTTTGCTTGAGTCCGATGACGAGGACGACGATGATCTTGAGGAGGAACAACCGGCTTCGGCTGTTCCCAACGTTCCCCCACCGGTCAATAGGACAGTGATCGCCCGACCACCCAATTTCACGGGCGTTTTCATCCCGACGAGCCGGTCGTCGATCGAGCAGGACGACTATAGCTATAATCCGAACCAAAGGTTCATGGATTTATGCGTCGTCATGCAGGACAAGCCGACTCCTGCTCACATGGCAACTCGGAAACCTTGGAATGCTGATCAGGTATGGGATCTGACGCCTCAGGTTCTTGCTGTGAGACACAAACTCGTCCCTCGCTTGTGGTCCCGTCCGCCAGGATGGATCTTTTCGACTAGATCGTCGGCGCCCAAGGAGAAGCAGTGGCAACCACGTGTGTTGACCAGAGGCGCTATCGAGCTTCTGATCGATTCAGCACCTTGGGATGTCCTCATGACGCCTATGCCCGGGCTGGCGTTTCCCAATCTCCCCTGGTTTGTCGATCTACAAGGACGTCTGGCCCTGTATTATCAGGAGCATGTTCAAGCGATATGGGAGGCGACCCACCATTTCCCGATCACGGCGACGATGCGCAAGGACGCGTGGATTGAGCATTATTATCATGCTCGCAAGCGTCGACGCACAAAAGCTGGGGCTGCCTGGGCTGCGATCTGCGACCATGTGGTCAATGGGATTCAACATGGCGAGTGCGATCTGGACGTTTTCTTGTTTCCTGCCGTGCTGCATCTACCTGTTCGTCGGGCGGGATCGCGAGGACTCAAGGCTGACGGCGGGGAGTGGTATCCCGGTTATGGACATCCAACTCCGATCGGCACGTTGCGTGATGCCCTGATCTTTACCGATCAGCAAGAGCCTTGGCGGAACCAGTTCCGATCAAGCCCCATGGATCATCCGGGGTTCGCGGTTTCTCGCCTGCGCACGAAGTATGGCCCGTGATTGTCGTGACAACCAGCTTCCGTTTCGTTTTTTCCATAATCATTAATATATCACGACAGTTTCTTGATAACTTTCACGTTCCATATTCACACTTCATATTCAGGTCCCACTATTGCCTCCATCTTGTATATCGATCGTTCACATGTATGCAAATGTAGTTCTCGTGCATTATATGTATTATATATATCCATTTACTCCGAACCAACTCAACCACCCTGATCTCCACTTGTTCGACCATTACCTTTGGCTGATCTGTCACAATGTGTCAACCCAGGCTATTGAGACTCCTGGTTACCCTCTTCGTGGGTTTGCATCACTCCAAATCGATTTCGTCTCACCCGATCACGTTCAAATTCTCTTAGTAGAGCTCCACAGTTCAGATCACGTTCATCTACCCACTCGGGATCGTCATAACCCTTCCACCGAACCAAATAATCACGATGGGTTCGGCCAAATCGGGTCCTCTTGCCTGATCGGGTATCCAAAATCTTCTCCACTTCAAATTCGTTCTGGTCCAACGTTCTTTCCCAACTGTCCTCGGGCAAGAGAGCTTCGTCGAAGTCAAACCTTGGCTGATCATCGCATGACAGCCTGGTTTTAGGCCGATCGGGGTATTCCCGAACCAGTTTCAGCTTCGACAAATGGACGATCGGGAAAATTCCGTAATCGGTACCAGCAGTAATCAACCGGGCGGCATGATCACCGATCAGTTCGGATATACGGAACGGTCCATGCCACAGATGTGCTAACTTCTTGGCGTATCCTTCTTTCACGCGATCCAAGTAAAGCCAAACCCTTGATCCCGGCTCGATATTATGCGAATCGGCCTGATCATTGTTCCGATCAGCTCTTTCTTGGATGGCCCTCCGCAATCGTTCGTTGACTTGCTCCCGCGCATGTTGGTAGTGACGCTGGAGTCCCATACGCCATCGACGAGCTTCGCGATCTCGACCTCGGGTGCATCCAACAGGGATCACCGACTCGATGGTAGATCGGGGGTCCCAACCATACGCCAAGTAGAACGGAGTATCTCCCCTGATCCGATCGAAAGAGGAATTCAACGCAAACACCAGTCTCTCTGCATATTCATCCCAATCTTGTTGAGCGGAGTCCGCGACATACATCTTGATAGCTCTGGTTAGCGTCTGTACCATACGCTCGGCCTTACCATTCGCCTGCGGACGGTATGCCATGGTCGCGCTCTGTTTCTGGCCAAGCATCTGGTTGAATGATCGGAAAACTTCGGCCATGAAACCTGGTTCGCGATCATGCCTGATCACTTCACTGGCTCCAAACCGTCGAAAAACACATTCTTCGTAACTGCAAGCGACTTGTTGGGCTGTTCGGGTAGATCCCGCTTTCGCGATCACCAATCCCGTGAACAGATCAGTCCAGATCAGCAACTCTGTGTTGCCCTTGAACGATTTTGGCAGGGACGGTATGTGATCCATCGCTATCACTTGGAAAGGGTAGGTCGCCTGGATATTTCCAGGTGATCTACCCCGGATGTTTGGCATACCTTTTCCAGTTTCGCAATCCGTACATGTCCCGACAAACTTTTGTATACTTCGATATAAGCCTCTCCAATGAAAATGTTTGCGAATCCTGTGATACGTTCGACCTACGCCCTGGTGGCCACCCTCTAAACTGACGTGATAATGGTGTAAGATATCAGCTTGTAAAGTCTCCGGGATCACGAGCCTTGCTGATCGGTCCAGATCTGCATCGGCCTGATCAGCTTGAACATAGTAAAACAATAGATCATTTTCGTCGATCTCGTAGTTGGACGCGATCTTAGCACAATCTTTTGCTTCACCCTGGCTCAACTTCTCCAGATCACCCTTTAGAAACGCTTTCAAATCAACGATCCATTTTTCCTCGTCTTGTGCCTTGAGAATTCTTTCGATCCGCATCTCCTGTACTATTTCTTCTGTTAGGCTTTCTCGAGAGAGTGGTCTGTTAGGTGGTGATCTGGTTCGCGATCTTGTCATGATCGAGATCTGGGCTGCTTCCTTTTTATCTTCCGCACGAATCAGCTCAGGCAGCCTATTGATCTCCACCAATTCCTCCAGCAATGCTTTATCAGTAACTATCAATCCGGTCTGATCACGCATGGCCATAGTGGCTAGGTGATCTGCACTCCGATTCCAATCACGTTTCACATGTAAAAGATCATGCCTTGGCCATCCACGTAAAGCTTTCATAACGCGATCGTTCAGCAACTTCAAACGCGGTGCTTTACAATCGATCTCTCCAGTGATCTGCCGAATTACCAGGTTTGAATCTCCGCATATGATTACTCTTCCGATCTTTTGCTCTTGCAAGAGATCCAAACCTAGCAGCAGACCACGATATTCGGCCTCATTGACCGTGATACCTGGAGTATAGTCTGAACCAGCAGATATAACAGTCCATTCTGGCAGTTTCCATAACAGCGCGCTATACGCCCCCACGCCTTTCTTCACACTCGCTGATCCGTCGAAACTTACAACGATCAGATTTTCCTCCGATCCGACGATCGGTGGGGGTATAGTGATCGATTCTCGGGGTTGCTTCCGGGGAGCGACCTCGATCAGGGCTTCATCGACTTCTGATCGGGGCGTGATGCTGGCGGCTAGTGTTCCAAGAATTTCTTCTTCGCCCTTGGTGCACTTAATGATCTCCAAAGTCCACTGAGATAACACCGCTGCCCATCGCCCCAGTCTTCCGTCTAAACCATTCGCGGATAGTAACCACGCCAGACTAGATCGCTTGGATAATACCTTAATTGATCTAGTTACCAGCATAGAATAGCAAACATCCAACACACGTAATAACGCTAGCACTTCCTTATCCACAATGCCATAGTTAACTTCATTCGGTTTCAATGTTCGGCTTGTGAACGTCACCGGACAATAAACTCCATCGTGATCTTGGACCAGTGCGGCCGATATTGCCCATTTACTGGCATATAAGATCACCACGGGAATCTTCTCCGGATCGAAGTGTTTCAGTATCGGCGTCGAGATCATCTTCGCCTTTAACATACTGAAGGCTACCATAGCGCGATTCATGTGATCTTCTGACCCTGGCACAGTTCGATCAGTTGGTGATCCAATCTCGAGATCCGTTTCAATAGCTTCAACCTCGTGATCAGTCTCAATTGGTGATCCTCCCATCCGATCACGTTCTCTCAGGCCATGATAATCGACTTCCTTCAATTCATAAAGTATAGCGGCGTAGATCGAGAAGTCCTCGATAAATCTGCTATAATAATTCAGTGATCCGAGGAAGGATTGCATGGCCTTCAACGATCGGGGAAAAGGTAAGTTGCTGAGAGCGGCTAGATCTTTCGGATTTGCTTCCAAACCTTGGATCGATACGTTATGGCCGAGGTAAGCGACCTTGGGTTGACCCCAGAAACTCTTGACCACACTGATCGACAAATTCCAGCGCTCGCAGGTGTCTAGGAGTCGTTCGACCTTATCGCACAGCATATCCCAGGATGTCGCCGTGACCAACATATCATCTATATATGATCGCCTTCCCAATACTGATCGGCTCTGATCTTGGTCTGGCTCACCTTCCGTAAACACATCATGTAGATCAGTGGCTTCCCGATCAGCACTGATCTGGAAATACCCATAGAGAGCATTGTCGATCAGCCTCTGATAGATCTGTGGGGCATTCTTTAATCCAAACGGCATCCGATTCCATTCAAAAAGTCCGAAAGGTGTAACGAAAGCCGAGATCTCTCGAGCGCGATCAGTCATCGAAACCACCCAGAAACCACTAGCCATATCCAGCGAACAAAACCATAGAACTTTATCCAGATCTTCTAATAAATCATTGATCAGGGGCATCGGATAGACCATCAACTTCGTGAGGCGATTTACCATTCTATAGTCGATACACAATCGAATATCAACCCCATTCTTCTTAATCACGATCACGATCGGTGATGCCCACTGCGATGTTGATGGTCGGATGATCTTTGTACTCAGCAAACCCTTGATCAAATCGGATAACTTTTCCCGGTATTGAGGTGCAACTTTGCGACAACGTTGAGCGATCGGCCTCGCATTTCCCACGTCTATATCACAAACAGCTCCGAATGCGGCTGGGGGTAGGGCGTTACCTTTCCCCATCAATAAGTGGCGCCTTTTCCAGATGATCTTCTTTAGCTGATCGATCTGCTCGGGAGTGTTCACTTCGGGATCACCGACCTGTAGATCTTCCATGGTGACTTCTGGCATATTGGGCGATACTTCCGGTAAAACGGCCATCTGCTTCTCGATACCTTCAATGTACTGATCGCCACCTTCGTGTATACACACTTGCTCGTCCACCTGATCTACCTTTTTCTGATCGGCATCATCTTGAATCGCCCCTTGTACGTCACTCGACCGATGGTTTACTTCGGGTTCACCCTCCTCTGTAATGAATTCAGCTGGTTCATCCTCCTTTTCTTCCTCATGATCGTGCTTGGACTCTTCACTGTCCTTTCCGCTAGCTGGGTCCGTTGTTTTCGGTGAGCCGGGCCTAATTATACTCAATATCTGTGGACCTTCTTTGACCCGGCTTTCCCCTGTCGCTTCGATCGGTGGTCTCCTGATCAGCAGCTTGGTCGGCGTAGAATATTCCGGCTTCTCGACCATAGGTGAGGTATCTTCATCCGCTAAGTCTTCGTCACTGATCAGGTCCGTGGTGGCTTGATAAGCCAGATTCTGCCATTCAATATATCTTCGTGATCCCACTGAGACATATCCGATCTGTCGAGGTACTTTCCCTTCGGGTAACCACATCCCTAAGATCATGTCTTCGTGGACGATCAGCGGCTGATCGGATATATTCGTGACCCTGATGTAGCTTGATCTGCCGATACCTTTAACGAACGTTGGTACCCATCGTTCACCACGGGTTAGCCACAATTTCTGTTGCCGATCACTCGGCCGAATCATGACATCGACTGATCGGGACACCCCGATGTTCTCGTACTGACCCATTTTTAGCATCCGTACATGAGTACCATATAAAGGTCGTCGGCCGGATAACTGAATCTGCACCTCATCTGGCAGAGTCAGGGTTCCATGAGACAGGTCAAGTCGTATACCGGCTGGTACCATAAAATCCATTCCCAGTATCGCGTCTTGACCGGCTAACCGGCCAACCCAAGCATTAAAATAGTAGACCAGGGATCCTGCCAGGGTGATCTTAACACGTGATCGTCCTTCCGTCATATATGAACTCTCGCCGATCCAAACACATTCTTGCCTCTGGGTACTGTCTATACGACATCCCACCTTACGAGCAAAGGCGGAGTCGATGATCGAGACTTCTGCTCCAGAGTCAAATAAAATAGTGGCTTTTTCATTGTTGATCTTTCCATTAGCTTTAGCCTGTTTAAACCACTTGTCGGGAGAGTGATACTTCAAGTATCCTCGGGATTCACCGGGCAGTAGGTCCAACTCCATGATCACGTCCGATCGGGAATATTCATCCACTCTGAGACTGTAGATCGGACACCGATCGATGCAATTTGAATTAGAACATGTATTGTCGGTTATCTTCTTTTCCTCAAACTTATCTCCGCTACCGACATATGCATAAATGCAGAACATAGATCGCTCGGCTCGAACCAGATTTCAACCTGGCGAGCGATCTAGTTTAACATCTTCTCAACATCTGGTGGAAGCATACCAGCATGTTTAGTCGGCAAATACCACTTGCGCATCAGATTAAAAAATTCTTCAATAGGGCAGGCACCGGCGTCATGAAGCTTCCCACAAGTTTTGCATACGAAAAAACAATGATCAGAAGGGTGACCTTTACGATCACATTTTCCACACGTAATTCTTTTCCAACAATCACGATCTCCATGTTTGGTCGACCCACAATGCACACATTTCTTACGAGATCGGTCCTGATCAGGTTGAATACCACCAGGTTTCCGTCCATCCATGCCATTAGCCGATGATCTCGGGCGATACACTGGCTCCGTCGTAAAGATATGACGATACTGTTCCTCGTCCGAGCTCAGACTTGACTGACCACTTTCCTCTTCCGAACCGGAACTGTCTGATTCCTTCGTGATCATCCGAATTGCTCTGGCTGGTCGTGCTGCCGGTATCTTGCCCTGATCAGGGTGTGGCTTTGACCGGTACCGGTTCGATCCTACCTCGACCTTGGGCTGTCGACTCTTGGCCCGCTGCAGCGTCCTCAGAGTCAGTTCCAGTTGCTCTGAGTCCTTTATACGGAGCAGGGTTAGCTGATCAGCCAGATCGCGATTATCCAGAGTGCCAATGAAGTGTTTGACATGCTCGCGAGCTATATCCGGGTGTCGTGGGTC
>MIQA02000382.1:13900-25639 GCA_001887855.2 Sclerospora graminicola | reverse complement strand
AACCCAAAATAAATTACTGACGGAGAACTGTATATCGGTGTCAGTGGAGGAAGTGGACCAAATTGATTCACCAGAGCCTACCTTGAAAGCATGGAGGTTTTAATTAAAGAAGTGCGGGAGAACTGCACGAAACATGACGAAGCATAGGACGTGCGACGGAAACAGGTACGTGGAGATAACGTCGGAACGAGTACGTCGGAAGCAACAGTGGTTAAATCACAGGAGGGGTCCATTCGCAGCCGGGCGGAGGGAACAAATGGACCAATTTCTGGCTCAGAGGAGACGTCGAATGGAAACAGTGGGCGGGATAACACGCAAAAAGATGAATGGATGACAGTTATTCGAAAAGGTAACGGACTAGTCAAGAGCAACAGGGTCCTAAAATAGGCACTCAAGTTCAACCTGACGACACAATCAGTGATACCGGTGGTTCAAGTCCCAAATTAAAGGGGCTACACAGGAAAAGGAACAATCACTGGTGAGAAACAATCAACCCGAACCCGACCCCGAGCCGAGAGGAGAATTAGGGAAAAAACAAGTTCAACCAGGTGAGAAAAAAAGGAAAAAAGGCACTCAGGAGAGACAAAAATCCAATACCGATTTATTGGTACTTGAAGGTCAAGCCATCCAAGAATTGGAATGCATCAATAAGGAATTAACCAAAATTGAAGGCCCTCTCCAACCATTCGGATGGGACGATCCAGTGTCGATTAGTGGATCAACTGAAGGAGGCAATAATAGCGATGGGACTTCAACAAGTCCAGACACCATCAACCGGTAACTGCCAGGCGTACAGCATTGTACAGGCACTGTACAACTCATCGTTGGAAGATAACCCCCAGGTACTCGAACGGCCAACGGCAACACTAAAGTCAAGATGCGTAGCGAGAGGTTTGATGGATTTTTCCGCTAAATTTCCAGCGGGAGTGCGTAAACAATCATTACGCAGCTTAGGCAGAGGGTACGATAAAATATCGGCCAAACAATCGGAAGCGGCTTTTAAGGAATACCTGCACGAGTATGGCACTAGTTCGTCGGCATTAGCGGCAACGGTAAGTTAAAAATCGTGGGGAAGCAATGACATTTTACTATGTTCAGGAACGATGTTACAAAGGTACATTTATGTGCTCAGCGTGGATCCAACGAGTGGAACATTAGGGGCTATTCATTACGCGCCTGAGACACGTATAGCCCAGAGGAAGAAATTTGCAACGTGTGGAGAGTTTCCTTTGACGCTGGCGCATTGTGGCAAGAAGTGACACGTATGAAAGCAGAGTGGAGGAATGATGAAGGGAAACTCCCTCTCATCCTTCATTTCGAAAATGCTCATTACACGGCGCATGTGCATGGGTGGCGAACTACGGAAGATGTCACCTCGGGGGACACGGAAGCGCAGGACGTAAAAATGGACGATTCGGAGGTGTCAACAGGACAGCAAGGAAATATCAGGACACGAGAAGGGCGAATGAAGGCGACCAGTGAACAGAGGCAGGAGCAAGAGGATGAGCGGCAGTTAGTTACAGTCGACCAGGGGATGAATGCGGACATGGGTGTAGCAGCTACACGCATATTACATGCTCAGATCAATTTCCTATTACAGGAAAAGGACACCAGTCATCAGGGGTTACTAGGCTCCTAACGGATACAGTAACGGGCCTTCCGGGACCCAAGCAAGAGGAATTACTATCATCAAATCTTCGCGATGCGGCAGTGCGAAGACACACTGGGAGTGGACGAGGGTATACTTTTGGAGTGGCATAACTTCACTTACGGGACTCTATCGCTAGAGCAGGGACCAGTGAGAGATCAGCCAGAGATAGAGGACGCTGAAAAGGGCGAATTAGGAAGAAAAGAGCGGTGGAGCAGACTTATACCCATTCGGGGGTAGACAAGCAAAACGAAGCGGAGCCAGTACAAAGAGAACTGTTTGATTCATTGCACGGGGTAGCTACACCAACGGAACCACCAGATGAGCCTGACATTACATCACAACAAGTCTGGGATTCCATGAAGACGGTGTGGCACCATCAATTAGACACGCCGAGCCCAACCTTCGACTCATCACATGATGAATGGATGCGGGCTGCAAAGAAGGATAAGCTCGCGTTACTTCAATTATTGGAGTGTTTCAGTCACCCCCATCATATCATAACGCGCCTAAGCCAAGACGTGATATGTGAGTTAGTCAAGGACTGGAGGCAACAATACTGGGACTCAATGATTATGATCAGTACGAAGGCGGACGCTAACTCTAACCCTAAATGCTTGAAGTTATTACAGGACTGGGCTCACCGAGTGCATATGCTAGAGGGAGACAACCACAGAGAGGCGTTGAGGGCGAGCAGGCAATACTGGAAGGAACTCAAGGACCATGAGTATGGTCATAATGCTTTGTGGAAGCTATGTGCTCCGCAGAGACATTATAACTTCGCAGTAACGGCGTTATGTGCGAATGTCTATGGACACCGCATCGCGGCGATTTTGGGAGAATCGGCGTTACCCTCGGACCCAATCTGGAGGACGAAAATTGAAACGTTCGCAGGTCTAGCGCACCGTCTGGGCAAAGATGATCCTACAGTGTGGAAAGACCTTACCACATATTTTTACACAACACTAACCAACATGTCTTCGAATGTAGGGGAGGTGGAAACGGTAGACATGGAAATGACAGGAGTGGGGGCACATTAGAGGGATGGGCCCCCTTTGCGTTACTAAGGGCGTGCCACGGGACATAACTAAGTTACAGTCAGTAACAGCCATTCTGGAGAGAATGGACGCGTACAGCAAGCAGACAGTGGCAAGAATAGGAAACATATCGCGATCAAGGATGGAAGGACAGAAGGGAAGTACCGACGAGAATTTTAGGGTTATTACCCAGAATGTACGTGGGTTTTCCGTGGGGTCAAGAATCCAGTGGATGCAATCTTGGAGGAACATACCAGTAGGTAAGCATCCGGTGTGCATTTTCGTCCAACAAACGCATGTAACCAGTCAGAAAGAGGCGGGTGAATTGACAGAACAGTGGCAACGCATGTGGCGAATGGATGGGCAGGTGCAAACTCTGGCTTATTGGAGTGTAGCACAGTCGAAAACTGGAGGGGTAGGTATTTTATTGTTTCCTAACCTAGCTATGAAATTTCGACCATGGCAACAGGCACGATGGACTCGCGAATCATAGCTCTAGAATGGGGACGCTGGAAATTTGTAAGCCTTTATGCGCCCTCGGACACGGATTTGAATCGTGCAATCTTTTACCGCAGTCTGGTCGTGTGGAATTTCGATAAAGAAAATTACGTGATGGTTGGAGGCGATTTCAACTGCGTGGAGACACCAATCTTGGACAGACGTGGGAGCAGTCGGGGTAGGGTAGCGGAATGTCGAGATCTAACCACCTTGTTGAAACAAAGTCATTTACAAGACGCTGCGTTGGTGCAATTTTCGGCTTGGACAGTGGATGACATGGCAGATTTTGCGGACTTCACGTTCTGGAGAGGGTACTCCGCCAGTAGATTGGACAGATTCTACATTCCCGGACGGTGTTTCGAATGGGCTCAGCAGGTGATCACTAGTACACCTGGGGTACCGTCTGACCACGAGCAAGTGGAGATATATATGCGAAGACGAACTGTTCAGGCGCAAGTTACTCAAAACAAAAATTTCCGGCTGCAGTACCCCATAACAGGAATTGGACGCAAACGGGCAGTTGAAGAGATCCGCGAAATTATGGATCAGAAGACCTGGGTAGCACAAAGAGGAGCTGCCAACTGGGATAGATTGCGGTTTTTCTGGACGCAGTCAATCGTGCAGTTACGTAGGCGAGTGGCTTAGAGAAGAAAACGGAAAGCGAGGGATCTGGAACTTGCTTTATATGGAATGGTCACGATGCGTGAGCAAGTTCTGAGGATCACGGAGCACGAAGTTATTCGCGAGAATCAGGTAAGATTAAGTAAGCGGTTTCGGAGATCTAGCGAATCAATTCGGTGGATCTTCCGTCGGACAGCAACATGGGAGCGGGATCAACGGGTGCGCACCATCATTATTGATGATCCCACTTATGATCAGAGTACGTATCCTTGCATCCCAGACAAATTTGCTTGGACGTGGAAAGCTGTTCTCGGAAGAACCCATAGTGGAGTCAGCAGTGAAGACATGACTCAGCAGCTGGGATATTTCGTTAGCAATTGGGCAACACGGCAGGTGACAGAATCGGAAAACGACCAGCTGTTGGCAGCGATATCCGTTGATGACATACATGTAGCGATAAAGGCGTTGGAACGACGAAAGGCGGCAGGACCAGATGGATTGAATAATGATTTTTATAAGGATTTCGAAAAAGAACTGATCCCGGACTTGGAAGTGGTATATAACGATATCCTGAACGGAGCTGATTCCCCAGAGTCCTTTCATGAGGCAGTCATTATACCTCTCAAAAAAGAAAGGGGAATCGATAAATGCTATGGACTACAGGCCAATATCGCTTCTACAGACAAGTTATATTTTTTTTGCTAAGATTTTAGCTCGACGACTCCAGCGTTTCTTAGGCCGGCTGATTGGAGACTCACAGCAAGGTTTTGTACATGGACGACGCATGGATAGGGCAGTTGTGATGATGCTGGCAATATTGCAACAATATGAAAACGCTATTGAGAAGCCTGAAGGAGATAGTGGTGGAATATTGTTTATTGACTTTGCCAAGGCTTACGATACCATGGATCGACATTTTCTGATGGCAACGCTTACTAAGTTTGGGTTATCGCAACGATTTGTCGATTTAATGTGGGCCCTCCACAATGGAACGACCGCCCGTTTTCTGGTGAATGGTGAGCTTTCTGAACCAATGGAAATTGTATCGGGGATCAGACAGGGATGTCCGTTAGCACCGCTATTCTTTATTTTAGCGGTCGAGCCGCTGGGTATGGCTGTTGCACAAGAAAGGGGAATGCAAGGATGTGCCATACGGGGAGATGATACGAACGTATTGCACAAACTCTCAGCGTTCGTCGACGACTCGACGATTTTTTTTGCGCAAGGGGCACAAGTAAATACAGCACTGGCAATTGTGAAACAATTTGGGTACCTTTCTGGATTCAAGATTCAACCTGCGAAAAGTAATATCACGTTTCTCGAGACCACCCATCAACGGGATGAGTAGTGTGGGTATACCAGTAGTGAAGAAGAATGATACCATCCGGTACCTCGGGTATCAGGTAGGAAGAAAACAGCTAGCGGAGGTCAACTGGGCGGTACGTATCCGAATGCTCAAAAGACGGTTACTCACGGCGACTAAATGTGGCACAACAGTGATGGACCGTGTAACATTGTTCAATGCGGTGACGCTACCGGCGATTTTATTCACAGCGAAGATGTTCCTGCCTGATGATAATATTTATCAAAAGCTGGTACATTTGCAAAAGCAGTTTCTTTGGGGTAATCAAGTATCAACAGAACCGAGTCGGCATAAAATTTCGCCTCATTTGTTGTACATTCCGAAGGAAGCAGGCGGGTTGGGACTCATTTCAAATCCGGTCGCTGTACATACGCTGGCGGTCAAGGAAGCGACAATGTGGCTACTGGAGCCTCGTGACCGATATTCCCAAGCGTGGAGGAATTGGTGGCACATGTTGCAGCCTAACAACACTAATTTGTGGATTTCTCCATGTGACTTTCGTAGATACAGAGGGAACACGGGAAACATCAGGTTGCCGGCACAAGTTCAGCATCACTTAGCACGATACTTAAGTCCTTCGCAGATAGACAGTACGTGAAGGCTCATCTCCAGGGGTTTAGGCAGAAATGCGGAACACAGTATGTGGATCCAGCAACAGGAGTTACAGACGGGGAGATAATTAAGGTTCACGCGGATTTGGACGAGATCGAGTGGCATGGGCTTAGTCCGTACTATGTGAATACCTTTTGGAGCACGTTTCATTGGAGTGAGAATCCGTGGATTTCGGAAGGGATGGGACTATGCCTACCTCAGCAGAAATACGACCGACTACCGGTGCTGACATTACGAGAGATGGGCATTACGAGAGTAGCGGTGGACAAGTATCAGTGGCAAGTAAAGCTCAAGGGATTAATAGGGCATACTAGAGCAAAGGTAGGCAGGTGGCTACTCTCGATCATATTGTGCTCCCCAAGAGTGCCAATTGGGGAAGACATTGGGTATGCAGGGCCGTAACGATTATTGTGGACACCGGATATATGGACTAACGTTACGTGGAAACTAGATGCTAGTCGACGAATACTGGGGGTCTGCAAAACAACGAAAAATCAATGGGTTCTCCTACAACGCATTGACGGGATATACTGGGATTGCGATTTGGCGAATTCCGTGGATAAAGATGCAAACAGGTGAGAACAATCAAGGGAAGAGGATGAATTACGAGGCTTGGTATTCGCAGCACACCCAGCTATCCATGGCTTCCCATGGTGGGTGAAGGAAGGCATCTCCTCTGCGAACATTAAACAATGGCTGAGGAGTTCTTTTCGTAGAGTTTACTACGGATTGCTATCGAGAGGCTTAACGAAAATCGAGCAACGATGGGAAGAGAAAACACAGCAAGCAGACTGTAATAAGCATATACAGGATCAAGTACCAGCGGCATTGTGGCAGCACGGAAATTTACTCTCGGATTATCAACTCTGGTGCATGGATAGAGCGGCCACGTTCCAGCTCAATATCTACTATGATGGATATAATCAACAAGGCGGGTGCGCCATGGATCGACAATGTGGCGCACCCGGGAAAGGGGTCACACATATTGTGTGGGGGTGCAGGCTGGCCAAAACATTTTGGCTTCGACTTCTAAGTAGCTGGAACGGCTGGTGGATGACAGAACAGGAGGTTCTGCAAGCACAACGTCATTTCGCGACACGAGAAGCGCCAAGAATTTCGGAAACGATGATGGAAAGATTAAGGAACAGATGTGGTAAACAAGCGGAGGCTTGTAGCGTGGGACTCAAACGTCTTTGGTGGGCTTTTTGCTCGATTGGTATGACGTGGATGTGGCAGTTACGGAATGAGACAGTTCCTCAAGGCGTTCACAAGTCGAAGTATGAACATTTTCACACCGTGTGGAATCAAACAATCGCTCAGATAGCGGCTGTAGCGGTGTATGAACAGCAACACCCTGGGTCGAGATTACGGGGGATTAAACTACAGGTTTGTTTGGAATGTTTCCAAGAAGGATTACGGGACCAGTCAATTGATCAACGCAAGAGATTACATACATTCCCTCACGCAGGGAGATAGGCGATCAGAGATAGGTTTACAAACTGCTCTTAGGAATTTTATTGTAGCTAATAGTTAAGAGGCTAAATAGACTACGAATTAACAACTATTTAAGGTAGGACAGCTCAAAACTCAGGTTCGAAATTAGTCTGGCACAGACTAATTACGGTGGGAGGAGTACTTTGAAAGAAGCGTGATTGGCGTACCTATTCTTAACAAGTTTTGCACATGAAATTTGGTGAGATCAAAGGTGAAGCGGTGCAGCTACTGCCTGCTACGTCCACTGACGTCTCTAAAGTCGACGATGTTCCCAAATATCATGCACTGCTGGGAATCGCTTGTGTCGCGTGTTCCTCGCTATGTTTTGGTCTCATGGTTACATTTATCAAATACATGACATTTTCCTTTTCCTCCATGGAGGCGACATTTTGGCGCTCGCTTGGCGTGCTCGTGTTCAGCTCGGTACGTCCTCCCAAAAATTTACAGCTATATCCCCGTATCCAACTAATTATGCAGCAACTTAATTTTGGGTGATCTAGATTACAATAAAAGTGACAAGGACCAGTCTCTACGTTCCGCAAAAATACCGTCGACTATTATTCTGTCGCTGCATTATTGGCTTCATGTGTATGTGCTTTACCTTTTACGCAATGTCGCAAATGGTCCTGGCAGATGCAAGTGCACTCACTCTTACTAGTCCTATTATGACTTTTTTCTTCGTGAGCTCGTTATAGATACATTATGTTTTAGAGAAAAATCACAGCTAATGTTGTGTGACTGTCATCTTGCTAGGGTGCTATCTTTTTACATGAAAAAATTGATCCGGTGAGTCTTTGGTGCGCCTTCGGAGCATTTGGCGGACTTATCTGTGTGCTACGTCCAGGATTTATATTCGGTTACGAGGGCACTGTCCATGCTAGACATACCTCATGGATTCCAGAGTGCTCGGCACTTTTCAGTGCGCTGTGTCAAGTTGGCATTTTCCTCACTGTACGTCAATTAAAGGGGTTAAATGTCTTTGTCATTGTCCACTATTTTGCGATGACGAGTGTCACATTAACGATGCTGTGGCTAATTCTAATTCAGCGGGTATGTAGCCTAATCGTTGGTTTCCTTAACGCTGAGTGTGCTAACGTACGTGTTACTGGTGACTATGTAGTCATTCTTCATCCCGTCGACGTTCTTTCTCTGGAGATCCATCGTTGGAACCAGCATCTTTGCGTTTTGTGGTCAAATGCTACTCACTAGAGGCTTTCAGCTTGAAAAGGCAGGTATGGCGGCCGTCATGCGCTATTTACAAGTCGTATTTGTCTTTATATTGGACTCTGCAATTTTGGGCGAAAAGATTAATCATTGGAGCATTGTCGGCGCGCTTGTTATCCTCTTGAGTGCTGTTGCTATTGCTGTACGTAAGATACAGATAACTATGCATTGTTGCGAATAGAAGTATATACAGTAGGTACTCTGACTTCGGACACCGTCAAAAATACATTTTTGGTTCCTGTATCCAGTTTATTACTTCGTATTTCACAGATATCACACAACAACTTTGCGCTGCCAAGGATAGGAAAATGGATAACCATCGCCGAGAAGCGCAAGCTTATGTAAAGTAAGAACAATGCAAAGGTTTATTAAGGCCTCTGCTGGCTACTCCAGGCGTGCGTTCTTATCCCGTTCAAACTCTTGAAAGCTTTTGACTGGGTGCACCACGGCGAGATTTGATCGATCTTGTTCATTATCCAGCAAACAGGTTAATCAATCATCCACAGCAAAAGTATCAGTCTCTGTTAGTGGTTCTAGCCACTCAACCTTCTCTTGCTTGTACAGTAATTCCGTAATCCCACACTCACTTCATACATTTGAGCCTTACCACGACGGGTTTTCGAGTTGCGCCACTGCTTGAAATATTGTTCGCCAAATACGCTTGAGTTGTGTATCGCACACAAAGATCAGATAGTTGATGTTGTTGATGAGTTTTCGGTGGAGATGAAATTCCAGGTCGGGATTGTCACATACGTTTTTCGGTCGGGATTATCACATACGTTTGTGATTGGCCAAACACGCGCTTAACATTATAAAAGTAGCATCAAACACGAAAAATATTCCGTGAAGTTGACGTCACCATGTCAAGTATCTCCATCCAACACGATTTCGAACATCATCCACTGCTGCCTCTCGATGTTAAGACCGAGTCCAAGCCGCCTGCTCTACTTGGAATTGCGTGCGTGGCGCTCTCAGCCGTGTGCTTCAGTCTCATGTCGACAATGATCAAGTTCACAACCTACTCTATGACATCAATTGAAGCCATTTTTTGGCGTTCTTTTGTCGGCTTCACACTCAATTACGTATGTTGACGACACACTAAAATGGTTACTTGTCGCTAACCTGGAAGCTATTTTCAAACAATATAGGCATGTATCTGGTACAATGGGAAGACTTTGGATGTTCCACCAGAAGACCGCCTCATGTTGTTTTACCGTTGTTTAGCTGGATTTGGGTCCATCTCGTTTGCATTCTACGCCATCTCGCAAATGGTACTCGCTGACTGCAGTGTCATTGTTTTTACTTCGCCCGTGTTTACGTTTTTTCTTGTACGTTAACTGCATTTATTTTTTTTAAAGAGCGTCGTATTGTTTTACTCCTGTCCCAATTGTGTAGGGAGCCTGCTTGTTACATGAAAAGATTGACGTTCCCAGCTTTTTGTGTGCACTATTGTCGTTTGGAGGCTTGATTTGTGTTGTTCGACCGGGTTTTCTATTTGGTTACGACCATCTCACAGCTCAAACCGATGGTTCATGGATTGCAATCGGATCGGCATTGCTTGGTGCCATTGGTCAGGCGTTTGTATTTATCAGTGTGCGAAAGCTCAAAGGCATCTACTTTATGGTCATCGTTCACTACTTCATGCTATTCAGCTTGATTGGATCGCTTCTTTACATGATGTTTGTGCAACGGGTAAGTTGCCAAAAGAGTTTGGGTTGGGATTCTCCTCTTAACCGTGAACATGCATGCATATTTTACAGAAATTTGTGGTGCCATCGACGATCGCTGTCTGGATGGCTCTAATCGGTTGTGGTGTATTCACGTTCGTTGGCCAGCTATTACTTACCAAAGGGTTTCAGCTCGAGAAAGCAGGTATAGCTTCAGTGATGCGTTACTTGGATGTGGTTTGCGTTTTCATCTGGGACTTCTTGCTACTGGGTGAAAAAATCAACTACTGGAGTGTCGTCGGCGCTGCAATCATTTGCACCTGTGCTGCTGTGATCGCCCTACGAAAGGCACATGCAAGCTAGAGTTGTTTTCCTCCTATTTGAATCGTTTTTAGATTGGGTTTACCACACAACTAAAGAATACGCAAAGCTTTGTATTCGCTCTTCTTTCTCGGGCGACATTTAGACTAACATGTAGGCTAAAATACAGTAGACCAGCAACTTAAATATCGATATAAACAGTATTTTTAGCTGATACTCCTCGCACCGTAATTAGTCTGTGTGCGAAAATAGTCTGTGTTCGGAATTAGTCTGGCACAGACTAATTTAGGTGAAGAAAAATTAGAGAGTTCTCAAAACTTCCTAATTAGTCTGGCCACAGTTGACCCCTGTACCACCAAGTAGGTACACCGTACCATAAAGAATGATGTCAAAAGCATAGCAGCTTCACAGAGGGCGCGGGCTACCTGCAAACCGATCCCGCAGGTATCAATGGTTTTGAAGACGCTCTTGCTGAAGTAGAGATATCGTAAGAAAGATTGATACAGGTCAAGAAAAATTAACCACTCAAGTACATAAGGTGACTACAGTATAGATAAATACTATATACAAGATTTAGATTACATAATGAGCTTTTGCGACGACAAATACAACATCCGTATGTGCTATACACGATAGCAATATAATTTATCAGAGTATGGCTATCTAAGTTTTTTTAATAAAACCGTACCAATATACATGTATATTTAGGCAGCCTTTAGAGCTATGAATAGCCTGGTCAAGAACTGACTCGGCGTTACACAAGTTATTATTACTTGGCAGCCTATCAATGCCGGTCAATGCATAGAAGATATTGTTAGCTTTCGAGACCGTTGCACTTCTTTATGCAATCAAAATGTGACGTGCGCACACCACTCCCTAAATAATCAACGGACAAGAATACTAAGCTAACAGCAAATATGGAAATAAAGATACTGAGACAGTATCCGGTAGAGGAGTTTGCCGCCATTACTAGGCGTTTTAATAAAAAATACATGCTCCTGAATTCGCTCGTCTAACGATACAGTTGATCGAATAGATACATATAATGGCGGTTCTGTAAGTGGCGATTTATCCTTGTGTGGCACAACGGGTTTACGGTACGATGTACCCACGTCATGGTACAGAGTGTGTGTGACACTTAGTTTAACCCAGACTAATTACCAACTTATAAATTAGTCTGGCACAGACTATTTCCGAACATCCCTTAATTAGTCTGTGTTCATTAATAGTCTGGCACATACTATTTAAGGTAGC
>MIQA02000382.1:0-12588 GCA_001887855.2 Sclerospora graminicola | reverse complement strand
ACGCGGATGTAAGCCCAGGACTCAGCATTGCCGTAGTGGTAGCGAAAGCTGAAAGCTATTGCTTGCAGGCCGTAGTGCGTTTAGCGTTTATTACCAGCGTATTAAGGTGCAAGCTATGTTAGCTTGTATGATCTCCGTCCTGAGTAGTATCTGAATGGTTACTTAAGTATCCGTACGTTGGGTGAAACTACCGGCTGTTTGTATAAAAGGAACACCTCTTATACAGTACCGTATACCATCTACTGTATTGGGTGGGGTAAATGAGTATAAATTTTCAGATCCAGGACCCCTTGCAAAACCAGGACCCGGACCCGTCCTAATTTAGTCGGGTGTCCAAATCCATGATCCTACCAACGTCACGAATACCGCATCTGGACTTCTGAGACATTAACTCGTATCGCCTGCCTCTCCAGATGTATTCTTTGAAAACCTGCCAGTGGATTGTTGCTGGGAGGGTGGCTTCGTCAGAAGCAGTGGCGGTAAATTTAAAGGACTATAATTTGCGCTGCTTTGTTCTTTATACACAGTTCGCTATTATGCAGACGTGCGTGGGGTCCAATTTCGCTTGATGAGATCGGTTTCATTTTTCTACGACTAATTCAGCGCATTAGTAAGCTTATTTATCCCTTTTAGCCATCTAGTTCAAAATCTGCCGCTTTGTCTTTATAGTTGGGCACGCATATTGCGGATGAAGGTGAGGATTAGAGCAGTAATAATATCAGCACCAATGATAAACAGGTCGGCACTCAAAAGCAAGAACGAGGAGGCAGCCCACGAACCTCGAGTCTACAGTCTAGTTGCTGATTCACCGCAGGTTAGGGTGCATGGATAAGTTGCTGGACTCGTTTCAACCTGACGTAGGATCGCCTTCCGAAGTACCTCCTGCCTCATGCCATATCGACAACGATTTTCATTAGTATAAAAAAACGAGCTGTAGCTCAAGTGCTACAGAGGTAAAAGATGTTTTTAAGGGCGATGCTTGCTTGTCCGACAGACCACATTGGATCGGGTCAGATGGTGGTTCTGAGTGCCACGGAAGCGCTACAGTGGCATCGTTTGTGCATCTTGAGGTGCAAGCTTCATATCGAGTGATGGGAAAGGTTTATTCTGATATTTCTGTTTTCAATTTCTGCAGCATGGATAACTTTACACATAAATTATTCCTCTTATGGCACGATGCGATACTAACTTCGCCCATAAAAGCGGTTTGAAAAGTAATGCTGTATACACCAAACTAAATTAGGACGGTCCGGGTCCTGGTTTTGCAAGGGGTCCTGGATCTGAAAGTTTACACTCATTTGGGTCCTGGTTATAGATCCGTAGTTCACACTCGGACCGCACTTTGTAGAAAGTAGTCGTGTATCAAACGTCTGTATAATACACTGTATTATACAGACGTATTATACAGCATTAAAAATACTACGTATGTATCTAACGTATTTTTTTTCTTTTCGTGCTAGAGACAGTTCTAAATTTGCGATATTGCCCTTAATTGTGTCCCAATTAAGGTTTAGGGCTAAAATGCACGAAAATGACGAAACCCGACCTTCTCTGCTTGACCCGGGTCCTGCGAGTGACCCGGACAACCCAGGGGAGACGGAAGACCAAATCTCCATGAATGGAGAAACAGGGAGTGGAGATGAGTTTGTTCCAGAAACCCCTGACTCGACCGAGGCAGAGAGAACGAGTCCAGGGAAGGAAGATGATGCGGAACAAGGAGTAGTACCAGAAGAACCGGTACTGGATTCGGTAAAAAATATCGAATCCAAGATAAACACCGACATATCAGAAAATAAACCGGTATCTCAGGTGGACTTAAAGGAGGGTAGTACACTATATACTCTCACTTCGGACACCCACCAATTGTATATAGTTTTAGATGAAATTAATTGTCAGTGGATATAGCAACTCACGATGAGGTAAAACCGAAAACATTACAAAACAAGAAACTTTATGTGAAGTTAAGTTAAACGGCGAGAGCGACTACTTCCGCATGCAATGGTCGTGTTCGGACGGTGTTTCACCCATCGTATAGACTTGTCGTGATTCTTTTGTTTTCTGTAGGTGCATGCGTTTGCGTCAGCACCTTTTCTTGGGGGCGATACATGATTTGCCTCCTTGATCGCAGCCTTCAACTTTGCAACGTGCGCCACCACCATGGCGCCATCACAGTAGCATCGTCAGCGCTCAGCGAATGCATCCTTCGACCATGCATCGTCTTTCACCGCCATGCCGGATGCACTTTGCTTTGCTCTGTATCTTGGTGTTGCAGCCGGCAACTTTGCATGTGCCTTTGGGCTTTTTCCACAGCAAATGTTGATTCAGCTTTCACGTGTCACGCTGTGTTTTCATGTCTTTGAAAAACCCAATTGGCTCATTACCAGAATCAAGTTGGTTGAGTGGAGGATTTTCAAACGGCAAAAGATGGAAGTGTGGGACCCGAATGGAACAAAGGTGGCGTATCGATCCAGTCTCGTGTGAATTCAAACACTGGCTCAATATCAAAGTGAATGTTTTGCGAGAGAAGTAGCTCGGAGAGATCGTTAGCCGATAATGCTTCACCCCTAAATATAGTCGTTGGTGGCTGGGGCAAGAATGGCGGATTAATCGTCAACGACTCGGGCATAAGGAATTGTTCAAGTTGCTCAATCACTGGTAACTCGAGCCGGATTGGATCTTTAACTGCTGGTAATGGGAGATCAATGGCTGCTCGAATACCGACAAGTCGGGCAGGGACGGATATTCAATTGAGACAAGAGGATTTCACTGTCGGGGAACACCAAATGCAGTAGTGTGACGATTTCGCTGTCGTTTAGTGATTCATCGATTGTATTCGGCTTGAGACCTCTAATTAGGCTCTGCTGATGAATTTTCAGATCTTGGCGAGTGTGGTCTAAGTGCTTAAGAGAATTTTAAATAATGAGCTAGGAGTGTGCAACGTTTCCTGTGAAGAAGTTTTTCTATGTTTGTGGTGGACATTGCAGGCCCAAGAATGGCCAGTGGTTCGATATGAAATGAGGCAGGCAGATACGAGACTCTCCAGGTTGAGAATGCAGATGTGCCTAGAATAATATTCATTTGATTTATGAATATTTTCGTTCCACATACTTCAACCGGTTTCAGTACTTCCCATTGTCGATTCTCGTCACTTCGAGGAAATGCCCAAAACATGGATTTGATCAGGGATTTTTCATCGCTTTCGACGTCAGCAAAAGTCTCTTTATGTTCCGCGATCAAAACATACTCATGTTGAAAATCTGTCCACAATCGGTGCATTACTTTACCAGTATCGTCGTCGGAGGTAATTCGATCAGATGAAGAGGATGGCTGAGCGAAGAGAATTTTTCTGAATCAGCGATGATACTCTTGAGGGCAGAAATGTTTACCGATGCAGACGATGCCAAAACGCATCGGTGTCGATATGAGAAAAATTTGGAAATGCGAGTGGACTCCTCGTATCAGGTGCGTTTATGACGTATCAATCATTTTGAGGACTTGTCTTTACTAAAAGGTGAAACAGTTTATGTGAAGGACTCGGCAGAACATGCAAGAAATGATGTTGACGAAGTGGGACCAACGACGACGGCAAATGTACGAGTGATATTAGTTACGGCAACCAAGGAGCTAAGGGATCATGGACCTTCTAACGAATTATTCCTATATCAAGTATCAAATGCCGAAATTTCAACTTTACACCTTCTATCAGAAAGACGCAAGTATCACTGGGTGTCCAATGAGCGCAGGAAACGGTCTTTCACAGGTGTCCACGAGTCCAAGCATTTCGAAAACGATTGGATGAACACTCAAGATGAAGTCGAGGGACTTAGAGAGCTACAAAGAAGCGAATAAACGACGGCAAGCGCCGCCGATACGTGGGTGTTCCGGCAGAGGCTCCAGCAACGACTAGGATCGAAACAACAAGAACGTCTAGATCAAACGGCACGGATATGGTGGAATTGGTACGAAAACGTTATGGCAATCACGAAATGGCGTGGAATATAGCCAAAAATCTCGGTAGGTATAGGGAAGATGCAAAGGACCAAAAAGTGATTGTCGCAAAAAAAAAGTGAGCGAGTCCATGTACATGCAATGACATCATGGTGAGAACACTGAATAGCCAAACAGTCTCTTGAAAATGACTGGAAGGAAAACGGACTCAGAAGATGAATACTTTGAAATATGGAAATAGTTTTCAAGTAAGTGCAGAAATGATAAAGCTGGAGTATCTCTCCTGCTAAGCCCTTACTCCATCGCTAATCCACATCGGAAGCATTATGAATAGTACCGCATTTGTGAGATTACGAATTTCTGTCGTCTGCTTTACCCCATGGCCTAAAATATTCATGTAACGTTAGTATAGCTTTGCATGAAATTACTGTAATACGTTAATGAATTAGTGTGTTTCCTATTCGGGGCTTCTTGATTAGCTTGCGCTTCTCGGCGATGGTTATCCATTTCTCCACGTGAGCAAAATTGCTTTATTTGATATCTATGAAATAATAAATTGGATACAGGTAATGTATTTTTAACGGTGTCCGAAGTGAGAGTACATAGTGTAGTGTCAAAATGACGACTGTACCTCAGAATCAGGGTGAACGAAAAAAAAATCCAGTGAAGAGCGGCTGAGCATCATTAGCTCACTAGACTCACGAGAGCCAAGTCAACTGGCATTAGCCCTCAAGACGGCACTATGCCAAGTGACAACGAGGAAACCGAGGGTAAAAGCTTGGCTGGATTTTACACAGGAGTTATTCACGTCCATTTATGTGAAGGTACGAGGACCGACTTCACGCTTATCTGACGTAGTGAAACGGTTCCCGCAACTGAAATCAGCGGAAGTGGAAAGAGTACTGGACCTTTTCGAAATAATGGTAATTGATGAGCAGAAAGACTGGGAGCTGTGGCGTCAGCGTGTGGTAAGTTCGGCGGTGATAATTCAGAAAACAACTCAATCTTTCGAAAACATACTGTGGAAAGCAATTGGACAGGTGAAAGTATTGAAAGAACAACGGCTACCACCACCCCTCAAAGGATGGGCGAACAAGGTGACAGGGAAAACAACCACTATGGAGCAGGACGCGAAACTTGTGAGCAAAAATTTTTTGTTTAAGACATCGCTTTACACCCCGGATGAGATCACTCAGTTGAGAGCTGTATGCGAGAAAGAATATGGAAAATATGCGCCAATGCAAGTGCGGGAAGGGAGTGTAGAGGAGTGGAGAATTGTCCAAGGACTTGTTGAAGGGACAATCATTGCAAAGAAGTTACCTCAGTTTTTAAAGCGTATTATGAAAACAGAGGAACAAGTGAAGCTGGTACACACTATCAGAGCACAGGTGGAAGGGTGTTTAGTCCTCGATTTGAGAGGTGAGAACATCATTAAGGAAGCTTTCCTGAGTACAAAAAGCATTCGAGAGAGCATCGCAACAGCAGCGACGACGAGAGGGACAGGAAGCCCGGCGCTCTGGCAAATGATAGCGCAGCTCAAAAGTATAAGTTATGACAGCAGCAAGCACGCATTGTACTTTCACTTCTTCAGACGGGACATGGCCCGGAAATTTGATGGTATTACTGTTCCGTTCCATCGACACGATCATGTCCTCAAAAATTTACACCATCAAGCACCAGGAAAGAGTGGTTCGGCGTGGGAAAGGCAAAGGGAAAGTAATGGAGAAAGTTTCGAGCATAAATGATTCTATTCATGTGTGTTAAAGAATGTGACTAGATCAGTGGATTTATTGAAGCTCTCAAATTTTCTCAAAAAAGTTCTAGGAATGGAGTTTCAGCTGGACGATCTAGACAAAAGTGGACCCTTCTCTGATACATCAACGTTATGGGAATTCATTGTGGAGTCGGATGCCTGTCCGACGGCCTTACTGGATATCAAGCGTATCTATTGGGGACATACGATGATAATAATCGAACACCCAAGTATGCGGGGCAAGAAACAATGTTTACGGTGTGGTGAACTAGGTCATCCAATGCGGAAATGCGTAACTGCACTTTCTGACCTCCTGAAGAAGAATTGTATTCATGTGAAGCTAGAGGAGTTGAAATCTTACGAGGCGCCTACACAAACGTTTAGGAGTATGGAAGAATTAAGAGTGCAAGTGGATGCAGTTAGGGAGCGACAGCTGGCCGAAAAAGGAAAGGTTGATCAGTTAGAGAAATCAGAAACGACAGACGTTGAAAACCCAGGTGAACCAAAAGTGACCTGCGTCACTCCGTGTAAAACAACGGTACCAAGTGAAAGTCCGAAAGAAGACAAGCAGCCTGCAGTCCCTCAACGTGAGATGCAGCAACGGAAACAGTTACCAGACTGGATCACGGTAACAAAGAAGAAAAGTAGGCCTCAAAGCCGGGCACAGTCAGCAGAGGATGAGGAGGAAAAGGCGCCAATCCCTCAGGTGGCCTCAAGTTTACAACGTGACATACAACAATCACGTGAAAAGAAAGTTCACCCAATCAGCAACAAGCCATCGATTGGGCAAGGCAAGGATAGACAAGATAGCAACCCACAGATATCGAAAAAGCGTAAATCCAAGTTGGAAAAAGTGAAGGCTAAGGAAGAATATGAAGTAATTCTTCAGAAAAAGGCGAGCGCATTTCTAATGTTGGAAGGAAGGGCGAAGAACGTGATTACAGAAGTGATAGATGAAATTGAAAAAGTTGACGGGCCTATTACACGAATGGAACCATTGAATTGGGAGGATGATTGTCCGCAAGATTTAATGTCAGTATCAAAGTTATTTGACGCCTTGGGCATGCGAAAAGTCATGACCCCTCCAACTGGTAACTGTCAACTTTATGCAGTTTGTCAATCCTTAACGGGATCGGCAAAAATAATAGAAAACGATGGAGCATTGGAAAAAATGACTAAAGCCTTAAAGGAAGGCTGCCTAGCAAGAGCCTTGATGGACTTCGAGGACAAATTCTCTCATGAGGCAAGGAAATCGACCCTCAAGAAATTAGGTCGGACCAATTTGGATTTGTCATCCAAAGAATCGCGGAAGCAATTCCAACAGTATTTATTGGAATTTGCTGAAAGTAGTTCGAAAATTCACGACAATATCCCGCGCCAATCTTGGGGGAGCAACGACACGCTGATGTCGATAAGTACAATGCTACAACGAGATATCTACGTGCTCAGCCATCCGCCAAGTGCAAAGGTACCGGGTTTCAATTTGTTTACGCCAGAAACGCGGACGAAACGAGGAAAACGTATCAAATAAGTGGAGAATATCCAATAACGCTCAGTGTTTTCTACGAACGGATAAAATTTTTTATGAAAGATGTTACGGTACAAGATTATCATGGCAAACGACCGATCATACTCGAATACAGTGGTCAACATTACGCCGCGATATTAAGTGGTGAAAGACAGTGGCCAACGGAGGATGTTGACATGAATAAAAGTAGTGATGACAAAAATTACGATGATAAGGTGCACTACGGACAAGAAGGAGCACCGGAGTCGGATATTCGAGAGATATCGCAGGAGATAGTGGAAAGTGATGAAGGCATTGTAACTAAATATGGCAATTGTTCACCGTGGGACCCAGACGAGTGGGATGGTAAGATTGAGGACATTCTTCACCGGCTAAATGGGCCGACCATTCACCATGCCTTAAAATGTGAAATTGCCGACATTATCAGAACCAAGGATTCGAGGATGCGAGAATTGCTCCATTTCCTATCAGATACTGTTAGTAAATTGTCACTTCCGGAACAAGAAAGTCTACTAGAGGCTAACTTAGAGGACCCAGCAACGGCATCTTATTTCCTCCAAAAATATCAGATTTCGAAACCAATTCTCGAACAATGGTATCACAAAGTGTGGGCGGATAATCAACCGGAACAAGAAATATTACTTATATCCGATGGATCAACATCAGATTCGGACTATAAGCCATCAGATACAGGAGACAGCTCACAGGACACCTCGGACGCGGGAGGCGGTCATAGCCCCCTTTCAAAACGGCTGTGTCGTCGAGACCATAATGACGACAACACCAAATCAATGGAGATAGTACCAGTAGAACGTGAACTTATGGAAGAATTCATGAAATGTGAGAAGGAGGCTACATCAAACCCACTCTCGCTAAAAGACTTCAACATCACATGGCATAATTTATTCCTTCAATGGGAAGAACAAACGGGCGTGCCATTTCCATTGATCAGCTCCACGAAAACATTGTGGGTTAAGGCGGCCCAAAGAGAAGGCAATCGGCTATTACATTTATTGAAAGATGTTCCTGGGACTCACTATATCCTAGACAGTGTTCACTCAAGTGTATTGGTTGAATTAACGAAAAAGTGGAGAGAGCAATGCTGGCTGGAGGTGGTGGAAGCAGGCAAAAGGGAAGGTCTTCTGGACATACCTGGGCAATGGTTTACGGAATGGGAAGACCGCTATAAAGTAATGAAATCTCAAAGTCAAAAAATGGCGATAATTAATAGCTCCCAAGAATGGGCGCGGTTACGTAAAATCCAGTACGGCGGCAATACAATTTTCAAAACTGCTCGCACCGAGACATGTACTCCTTCTGGCGACTATGCTGTTAAGCGGGCATATATTTGCGGAGCAGTTAGCGGCGATGCTCGGGAATAATTATAACCCTACTGATACCATTTTATGCCTACTTCAGCGGCATATTAAGGTAATGTCTGAAAACCCTGATTACGAAGCAAAATTCACGGCGTTGGAATAAAGGGAACAGACAGCATGGAAAGACTTATATGAGTACATGAACTCAGAAGAAGCAATCCAGACAACGGTCAAGGAAAACATAGCCACAGAGGAATACGGTCAGCAGGACCCCAGCTGTTACTAAGGGCTCCGCAATCAATCATTCCTCTACCCATGAACATTTTGCCATGAACAACAGTGACATTTTTACGAAACATCGTCTTCTGAAAGACATGGAGTATACGCCGTCAAAACATATAAGTCGGGATGAACCAATGAATTTGACATCAATAATATTATCCCAAAATGTCAGGGGTTTTACGAAAAAAGATATCTCAAATTGGCTATATTCCTGGAAGAGAGGCGGATCGGAGTATCGAGCACAGATTATATTTCTCCAAGAAACGCACATAGTAACACCTCGGAACGTGACGAAGTAGCGAAACAATGGGCTTTGTTATGGGGACAGACTCATCAATCACAAAAGTTGTCTTATTGGAGTGTGCACCCTTCCAAGCAAGGAGGTGTAGCGATATTGATTGTGCCCGATATCGTAGACCAAATTCACCCATGTTTTGAGTTTTGGTGGACGAACCGTGTAATTGCAGTCCAATGGAATGACTGCACTTTGATTAATTTGTACGGGCCTTCTGGGGATGCAGTTGGTAGGGAATCATTTTTCAGCGACATAAAAAAATGTTCCCCAGTAAACCCTCGAGCTGCATAATAGGAGGTGATTTTAATTGCGTGGACACCCCAATATTAGATCGATTAGGGGGAAATCGATCGCATCGACCTGAGAGTAGTGCTCTCTCAAGACTGGTCGCGTCCTGGCACTTGTGGGACGCGCGCCTTCTTATGACACCTGTTATAGATGAATTACAGCTTGACCCAACAGATCACTTTACGTATTGGCGAGGTAATCAAGCAAGCCGTATCGACCGCTTTTACGTATCAGATCACTGGAAAAGTTGGGTGGTTTGGGTAGCTGTGGAAGCTCCGTCAGTGTATTCTGACCATAACCAACTGTATCTATGCCTAAAAGACCCAAGTGTTTCAAGATTACAGTTGGCAAACAGACGAATGCCTTACCCTTTCCCGGGTTCTCGAGAAGACACTCGAGATATGTTATTGTTAATGCAAACCCTGACAACTCAAATCTCAACTTTATTGGGATAATTCCATTGATGAGTGTCGAAACATAATCTACAATGTCAGACGGAAGGTGGCGAGACGAAGACGCAAGCGGGTGCGGCATCTGCAGCGAACGGCTCGGGATAACGCGACTCTTCGAAAACATATTGTTCAGGCTTTAGCAGATGACATGAGTAAAGAAAGGTCCTTCCGCAAGGGACTGCGTCTACACAGATCTGCAGCAGATGTTCGGTGGTTATTCAAACGGACATAAACGGGATCAGACAGTGACTAGAATACAAGCAACATCAGGTCCGGCATTCGAGACCTCACTCTCCATTCCAGATTGCAGCCACTTGGAGAAGTATTCTAAGCTGTAGTCACCGAGTCGTCAAAACCTCCACATTGATGAATGACATCTGTCAATTTATGAAAGTGCCAAGGGATAGAATGGTAACTGATACACAAAACATGATGTTAATGGAAGATATTCTCGAGGAAGATGTCGCATGGGCGATTAGAGGTATAGCCCGTAGAAAAGCAGCTGGATACGACGGATTGAGTAATGATTTCTATAAGGATTTTGCGGATATTCTCGTCGGACCATTAACAAAAAAAAATTTAATGAGATTCTAGCTGGAGCAACCCAACCTAAATCGTTCCTGAAGGCGGTAGTTATACCGTTAAGAAAAAAAGGCGACTCCAGTGACGCTCTTGACTATCGGCCAATCTCGTTGCTAACTACAGGATACAAATTATTTGCCAAAATCATGGCCCGTCGACCCCAGTCTTTCCTCGGACAGCTCATTGGAGATACCCAACAAGGGTTCGTAGCCGGTAGAAGAATGGATAAGGCGGTAATCATGATGCAGGCGACTTTTGAGACATATAAAGATCTGAGGAAGGAATCAGCGGCCCATAGTGCAGGGATCATGTTCCTAGACTTTAGCAAAGCTTATGACACGGTGGACCGGGAATACCTATTTACCGTACTCAGCTTTTTCGGGTTCTCGGATGGTTTCATTGATTTGTTGAACAGAATTCATGCTGGGACAACAGCAGAATTCATGGTAAATAATAGCTTTTCGACACCCTTAGAAGTGAGATCAGGCATCCGTCAGGGATGTCCGTTAGCCCCCCTACTTTTTATCATAGCAGCGGAACCACTGGCCTTGGCGTTATTACAGGAACAACAGTTAACAGGGGTAAGCCCCCTAAAATGTGGTAGTTTGGTACAACACCGTTTCTCAGCATTTGTGGGTGACTCGGCGATTTTCGTTCAACATGCGGAGCAAGCACCAGTAGCTTTAGCAATTGTGCGGAGATTCGGGGACCTATCAGGCCTGCATATCCAACCAGCCAAAAGTCATTTTCTCTTCCTAAATGGGGAATTTGTACCAAAAAAGTGGTACACCTTACCGGTAATACCGGAAGGAGAAACCATTCGATATTTAAGTTATCATTTTGGATGGGCGAATCTACGCAGTATAAATTGGGCACTCAGAATTCAAGGCATCAAAAGACGTCTGGCAACAGCAACAGAATGTGGTACGGCATTTATGGAGAGAGTGCAACTATTTAATGTTATTGCGATCCCGTCTATGCTATTTACAGCTCGGGTGTTTGATCCGTTCGGGGAAGTATTACAAGAATTAGTCCATATTCATAAGGCATTTCTTTGGAGAAACAGCACCATCGCCGAGAAAGAACGGCATAAGATATCACCGACCTTACTCTTTACGCCGCACGCTGCAGGAGGAGTAGGCTTAATTTCGATACCGGTTGCTTTACAGGTCCAACGATTAAAATTGACTCACCAATGGTTGATAGCTGCGAGAGACACCTACCAACGAGCGTGGTTAGACCTACACGGGATTGGCTCCGGTTGTTCAGCAGGACCATGGATCTCACCTAGAAAAGGTTATAAAGTTTGTCAAGCAGGGAAGCCTGTACGCAAAACCACAACCAGGACTATTGGACGAACTATGATGGAATGGCTTGGACCGGACTCGGACCAGAACGAAAAGTTGCAGCTGTATACTCAAACGATTTTACCGAAGGTGATACGCGACATGGAAAATAGTCTGGCAGTGAAAAGTCAAGGATTATGCCACTCGGATGTTATCACTATAACGATTGATATTGATGAGTATCCTTATCACGACTTGCTCCCAGGCTCCATGCTGCCTTTCTGGGGAACATATCGGTGGAGCTCTAATCCGTGGATACAAGAAGTGCAAGCGACTGTACTTGTTCCACGGAAATATGAGCGAATCCCAATAATGTCTATCAGAGATTTAGATATAACCAGACTAACGAAAACAATGTTTACGTGGCAGGTTACTGGAATAAGTGAAAAATCACATACGTACGCCAAAATAGGACGATGGCTCTGTGCCATAATTCTAGCTTCACCGAGAGTGGAAATTGGTCAAACGCTTGGAGTCAGGCCACCAATCCAACTGGATAGAGGACCGGCCTGTCTACAATCTTTTGAGTGGTCACTTATGTCTCCTGGAAAAGTTAGAGGAGTGGCAAAGAACAGTGATGATTCATGCATACATACCCAACAGGCGGATGGCATAATATGGAGAGTGATTTCGAGTACACTACAGGACACGGATGTCATATCCTCAATTCAGGACGATTGCGTAGTATTGAAACCCCATCCGGATTTGCACCTGATAGGATGGTCAGTCGAAGATACGACGCCGATACGAAAGATATGGTATCAATTACGAAGAGGTTTCCGGAAACTGTATTTT
>MIQA02000380.1:4420-14842 GCA_001887855.2 Sclerospora graminicola | reverse complement strand
TTCTAATTCAAATTGCATCGATCGGTGTCCGATCTACAGTCTCAGAGTGGATGAATATTCACGATCGGACGTGATCATGGAGTTGGACCTATGCCCGGTGAATCCCGTGGATACTGGAAGTATCACTCTCCCGACAAGTGGTTTAAACAGACTAAAGCTAATGGAAAGATCAACAATGAGAAAGCCACTATTTTATTTGACTCTGGGGCGGAAGTCTCGATCATCGACTCCGCCTTTGCTCGTAAGGTGGGATGTCGTATAGACAGTACCCAGAGACAAGAATGTGTTGGGATTGGCGAGAGTTCATATATGACGGAAGGACAATCACGTGTGAAGATCACCTTGGCAGGATCCCTGGTCTACTATTTTAATGCTTGGGTTGGACGGCTAGCCGGTCAGGACGCGATATTGGGGATGAATTTTATGGTACCAGCTGGTATACGACTTGACCTATCTCATGGAACCCTGACTCTGCCGGATGAAGTGCAGATTCAGTTATCTGGCCGACGGCCTTTGTATGGTACTCATGTGCGGATGTTAAAGATGGGCCAGTACGAGAACATTGGGGTGTCCCGATCAGTCGATGTCATGATTCGGTCGAGTGATCGGCAGCAGAAATTGTGGCTGACCCGTGGCGAACGTTGGGTACCAACGTTCGTTAAAGGTATCGGCCGATCAAGCTACATCAGAGTCACAAATATATCCGATCAGCCGCTGATCATCCACGAAGACATGATCTTAGGGATGTGGTTACCTGAGGGGAAAGTGCCCCGACAGATCGGATATGTTTCAGTGGGATCACGAAGATACATTGAATGGCAGAATCTGGCTTATCAAGCCACCACGGACGTGATCAGTGACGAAGACTTAGTGGATGAAGATACCTCACATATGGTCGAGAAGCCAGAGTATTCTACGCCGACCAAGCTGCTGATCAGGAGGCCATCGATCGAAGCGACAAGGGAAGGTCGGGCCAAAGAAGGTCCACTGATATTGAGTATAATTAGGCCCGGCTCACCGAAAACAACGGACTCAGTTAGCGGAAAAGACAGTGAAGAGTCCAAGCACGATCATGAGGATGAACCAGCTGAATTCATTACAGAGGAGGGTGAATCAGAAGTAAACCATCAGTCGAGCGACGCACAAGGGGCGATCCAAGATGATGCCGATCAGAAAGAGGTAGATCAGGTGGACGAGCAGGTGTGTATACACGAAGGTGGCGATCAGTATATTGAAGGTATCGAGAAGCAGATGGCTGTGTTACCAGAAGTGTCGCCAAACATGCCAGAAGTCACCATGGAAGATTTACAAGTCGGTGATCCCGAGGTGAATACGCCCGAGCAGATCGATCAGCTAAAGAAGATCATCTGGAAGAGGCGTCACTTACTGATGGGGAAAGGTAACGTCCTACCCCCAGCCGCGTTCGGAGCTGTTTGTGATATAGACGTGGGAAATGCGAGGCCGATCGCTCAGCGCTGTCGTAAAGTTGCACCTCAATACCGGGAAAGGTTATCCGATTTGATCAAAGGTTTGCTGAGTACAAAGATCATCCGACCATCAACATCGCAGTGGGCATCACCGATCGTGATTGTGATTAAGAAGAATGGGGTTGATATTCGATTGTGTATCGACTACAGAATGGTGAATCGCCTCACGAAGTTGATGGTCTACCCGATGCCCTTGATCAATGACTTGTTAGAAGATCTGGATAAAGTTTTATGGTTTTGTTCGTTGGATATGGCTAGTGGTTTCTGGGTGGTTTCGATGACCGATCGCGCTCGAGAGATCTCGGCTTTCGTTACACCTTTTGGACTTTTTGAATGGAATCGGATGCCGTTTGGATTAAAGAATGCCCCACAGATCTACCAAAGGCTGATCGACAATGCTCTCTACGGTTATTTCCAGATCAGTGCTGATCGGGAAGTCACTGATCTACATGATGTGTTTACGGAAGGTGAGCCAGACCAAGATCAGGGCCGATCAGTGTTGGGAAGGCGATCATATATAGATGATATTTTGGTCACGGCAACATCCTGGGATATGCTATGCGACAAGGTCGAACGACTCTTAGATACCTGCGAGCGTTGGAATTTGTCGATCAGTGTGGTCAAGAGTTTCTGGGGTCAGCCCAAGGTCGCTTACCTCGGTCATAACGTATCGATTCAAGGGTTGGAAGCAAATCCGAAGGATCTAGCCGCTCTCAGCAACTTACCGTTTCCCCGATCGTTGAAGGCCATACAATCCTTCCTCGGATCATTGAATTATTATAGCAGATTTATCGAGGACTTCTCGATCTACGCCGCTATACTTTATGAATTGAAGGAAGTAGATTATCATGGCCTAAGAGAACGTGATCGGGTGGGAGGATCACCAATTGGGACTGATCACGAGGTTGAAGCCACCAAAAAAGATCTCGAGATTGGATCATCAACAGATCAAACTGTGCCAGGGTCAGAGGATCATATGAATCGCGCTATGTTAGCCTTCAGTATGTTAAAGGCGAAGATGATCTCGACGCCGATATTGAAACACTTCGATCCGGAGAAGATTCCCGTGGTGATCTTATATGCCAGTAAATGGGCCATATCAGCCGCACTGGTCCAAGATCACGATGGAGTTTATTGCCCGGTGACGTTCACAAGCCGAACATTGAAACCGAATGAAGTTAACTATGGCATTGTGGATAAGGAAGTGTTAGCGTTGTTACGTGTGTTGGATGTTTGCTATTCTATGCTGGTAACTAGATCAATTAAGGTATTATCCAAACGATCTAGTCTGGCGTGGTTACTATCCGCGAATGGTTTAGACGGAAGACTGGGGCGATGGGCAGCGGTGTTATCCCAGTGGACTTTGGAGATCATCAAGTGCACCAAGGGCGAAGAAGAAATTCTTGGGACGCTGGCAGCCAGCATCACGCCCCGATCAGAAGTCGATGAAGCCCTGATCGAGGTCGCTCCTCGGAAGCAACCACGTGAATCGATCACTATACCCCCACCGATCGTCGGCTCAGAAGAAGATCTGATCGTTGTGAGTTTTGACGGATCAGCGAGTGTGAAGAAAGGTGTAGGGGCGTATAGCGCGTTGCTATGGAAATTGCCAGAGTGGACTGTTATATCAGCCGGTTCAGATTATACTCCAGGTATCACGGTCAATGAGGCTGAATACCGTGGTCTGCTACTAGGTTTGGATCTCTTGCGAGAGCAAAAGATTGGAAGAATAATTATATGCGGAGATTCAAACCTGGTGATTCGGCAGATCACTGGAGAGATCGACTGTAAAGCGCCGCGTCTGAAACTGCTGAATGATCGCGTTATGAAAGCTTTACGTGGATGGCCAAGACACGATCTTTTGCATGTGAAACGTGATTGGAATCGGAGTGCAGATCACTTAGCAACTATGGCTATGCGTGATCAGGTCGGATCGATAATCACTGATCAAGCGCTGTTGGAAGAACTGGTGGAGATCAATAGGCTGCCGGAGCTGATCCGTGTGGAAAATGAAAAGGAAGCAGCCCAGATCTTGATCACGACGAGATCACGAACCAGATCACCACCCAACAGATCACCCTCTCGCGAAAGCCTGACAGAGGAAATAGTACAAGAGATGCGGATCGAAAGAATTCTCAAGGCTCAAGACGAGGAAAAATGGATCGGTGATCTGAAGGCGTTTCTAAAGGGCGATCTGGAGAAGCTGAGCCAGAGTGAGGCAAAGGATTGTGCCAAGATCGCGTTTAACTACGAGATCGACGAAAATGATCTGTTGTTTTATTATGTATCAGCTGATCAGGCTGATGCGGATTTGGATCGATCGGCTAGACTCGTGATCCCGGAGACTTTACAAGGTGATATCTTACACCATTATCATGTCAGTTTGGAGGGTGGCCACCAGGGCGTAGGACGAACGTACCACAGGATCCGTAAACATTTCCATTGGAGAGGATTATATCGGAGTATACAAAAGTTTGTTGGAACATGTACGGATTGCGAAACTGGAAAAGGTATGCCAAATATCCGGGGAAGATCACCTGGAAATATCCAGGCGACCTACCCTTTCCAAGTGATCGCGATGGATCACATACCGTCCCTCCCAAAATCGTTCAAGGGCAATACCGAGCTGCTGATCTGGACTGATCTGTTCACAGGATTGGTAATCGCGAAAGCGGGATCTACACGAACGGCTCAACAAGTCGCTTGCAGTTATGAAGAATGTGTGTTCCGACGGTTTGGAGCCAGTGAAGTGATCAGGCATGATCGTGAACCAGGTTTTATGGCCGAAGTGTTCCGATCTTTTAATCAGATGCTTGGCCAGAAACAGAGCGCGACCATGGCGTACCGTCCACAGGCGAATGGTAAAGCCGAGCGGATGGTACAAACGTTGACCAGGGCTATTAAGATGTATGTCGCAGACTCCGCGCAACAAGATTGGGATGAATATGCGGAAAGACTGGTGTTTGCTTTGAATTCCTCGTTTGATCGGATCAGAGGAGATACCCCATTCTATCTGGCATATGGTTGGGACCCCCGATCTACCATCGAGTCAGTGATCCCTGTTGGTTGCACACGAGGTCGAGATCGCGAAGCTCGTCGATGGCGCATGGGACTCCAACGTCACTACCAACATGCGCGGGAACAAGTTAACGAACGATTACGAAGGGCTATCCAAGAAAGAGCTGATCGGAACAATGATCAGGCCGATCCACATAATATCGAGCCAGGATCAAGAGTTTGGCTTTACTTGGATCGTGTGAAAGAAGGATATGCCAAGAAATTAGCACATTTATGGCATGGACCGTTCCGCATAGCCGAACTGATCGGTGATCATGCCGCTCGACTGATTACCGCGGGTACTGATTATGGAATTTTCCCGATTGTTCACTTGTCAAAGTTGAAACTGGTCCGAGAATACCCTGATCGGCCTAAAACTAGGCTGTCAGGAGATGATCAGCCAAGGTTTGATTTTGATGAGGCTCTCTTACCCGAAGATAGTTGGGAAAGAGCATTGGACCCGAACGAATTTGAGGTGGAAAAGGTGTTGGATACCCGATCAGGCAAGAAAACCCGTTTTGGCCGGACCCACCGTGAATATTTGGTTCGTTGGAAGGGTTACAACGATCCCGAGTGGATAGATGAGCGTGATCTGAACTGTGGAGCGTTACTAAGGGAATTCGAACGTGATCGGGTGAGAAGGAATCGTTTTGAGGTGATGCAAACCCACGAAGAGGGTAACCAGGAATCTCAATAGCCTGGGTTGACACATTGTGGCTGATCAGCAAATATGATGATCGGGCAAGTGGAGATCAGGGCGGTTGGACTGGTTTGGAAGAAACGAATGCATATACATATATATATTACTCAAGAATTATACCTGCATACACGAGAACGATCGACCTACAAGATGGAAGCAATAATGAGACATGAACAAGATTTACGAAAGTGGAACGAGAAGATCATCAAGGAAAGTCGTGATATATTAATTGATTATGGAGAACGAAATAAAAGTGGGTTATCACGACGATCATGGACCATATTTAGTGCGCAGGCGAGCAATCTTGTATCCTGGATGATCCATGGGACTCGATCGGAACTGGTTTCGCCAAGGCTCATGCTGATCGGTCCAGAGCAAGCAATCACGCAGTGTGGCGACCGGAGTTATGTGCCCATGACCGGGATACCAATCCCCGCCGTCAGCCTTGAGTCCCGGCGATCCCGCTCGACGAACAGTTAGGTGCAAGACGCTAGGGAACAGGAAAACGTCCAGATCACACTCGCCGTGCTTAATTCCATCGACAACATAATCGCAGATCGTGGCCCAAGCAGCCCCGGCTTTGGTGCGACGACGCTTGCGAGCATGATGGTATTGCTCGATCCACGCGTCCTTGCGCATCGCCATCGTGATCGGGAAATGGTGAGTCGCCTCCCATATTGCCTGCACGTGTTCTTGATGATATAAAGCCAAGCGCCCCTGTAGCTCGACAAACCAAGGGCGATCAGGGAACGCCAGCCCGGGCATGGGTGTCAGGAGGACATCCCAGGGTGCCGAATCGATCATGATTTCGATAGCATGTTGGGTCAACAACTTTGGTTGCCACTGCTTGTCCTTGGGAGCCGGCGATTTGATCGGGAAGATCCAGCCTGGCGGGCGGGACCACAAGCGAGGGACGCTTTTCTGGCGCACTTCGAGAACCCGAGGCGTCAGATCCCAGACCTGATCATCACTCCAAGGTTTCCGTGTAGCCATGTGAGCGGGAGTCGGCCTCCCCTGCATAACGACATACAGATCCATGTACGGACGGCTCGGATCGTAGCTGTAATCGTCTTCCTTGATCGACGATCGAGCTGCAGGAATGAAGACGCCCGTAAAATTAGGTGGCGGGGCGATCACTGCCCCAGTGGTCGTCGGAGGAATGTCAGGATCAGCTTGAGCCGGGGGTTCCTCCTCGAAATCATCGTCATCGCCGTCATCGGACTCCAGTAAAGTGACGGCCTGAGCCAGCGAATTCACCCCGGAATAACTCGGTGTTGACGTACGGCGATCAGTGCTGCGCGACCGAGCCATAACAGATAACGTCCTCTCGTCCAGATCGGTTGATTCGTCATCCGATTCGACCATAAGGCGTGATCGCTTGGCGAGACTCATCTTCTGCTTCGACGAGTTGGTCCGCTTACGCTTCCCAGAACTCGAGGCCGAAGGCGCTGGTCGCGGAGATGCTGGTGGACGAGATTGAGATGACGCGGGAGCTTGTGAAGTGCTGATCACGGGCTGATCAGCACTACGAACAGGCAAGGAAGCGACGGAGGACGCGGGCGAAGGCGGGGCAAACGCAGGAGATTGCGGCGGTGTGCCAGATGGAGTGAATGAGCTGATCAGGCCGGGAAGTCGTTGCAAGGCCGTCCGGACTGACCCTGAACCAGCGTCTGTCTTGGTCCATCTGTCCATGGTTTGTACCGCGAGACTCTTCAGGTCAGCGTTAAGCTGAAGCCAGGCACGATCATCAAGCTCGAGGGTCTCAAGTTTGACCCGAGCGAGATTAAGCTCATGCCGGCAATTTTCAGCTACTTTCCGGCTCTCATCCAGCTTCTTCTGTACATCAGCGCGACCAATACGAGAATCAGCCAGCTGTTTGGCCAAGAGCTGGACCTGCTGATCCGCATAACGAGCTTCAATCTCCCGACGCTCTACATCCTCGGCAGTACGGATTCTGTCGTGCAGAAGCTGATCACGGTCGAGACGGTGATCATCGATGCGCTGCAGATGATCTACCATCTCGACCATCGAATCCTTCATGGACTCGATACGTTCATCTGGAAGTTAACATGGAGAGTCAAATACGGATCATAAGAGGAGTGAATGAGATGAACGTACCCTGATTACGGATGGTGATAGCCATCGTGTCGATCAGCGACTGCAAGGTGGCGACGGTGTCCGAAGGCTTGGAGAGTCGAAGAGCAGCGAGGTCAGCTGACAACTGATCACGCTCCATCGTCACACCCTGGAAGAGATCAGTCAGGTCCCGCAATTCTTGGTCAAGCCGATCATGATCCTTGCCAAGCCGATCATGATCTAGCCGGAGAACCGACAGTTGGGTGGCCAGATCAGCGGAATCACGTGCCGAGGTATCAGCCGCGATCCGACGATCGGATAACTCAGCCGTAAGTGCCCGGTTGGTATCGTACAGAGAAACCAACTCGGGAATTGCACTTCGGAGTTCCGATCGCAGCCGACAAGCCTCCACGGGCCCCAACGTGAATGAGCCCGATCCATCTATCAACCGAGCGAGCTGCTCCAAGGAACGGAGAAGGCGATCTGACGAGGGTCGAGCAGGAAGACTCCAAGACGGTCGATATGAAGCGAGAGCAGTCGTCGGTCGGATGAGGCTGGTCGTGATCGGCGTAGAGGTCGTGATCGGGGCGATCGCAGGGGTAGCCGAACTGGAAACGGAGGGCGAAGAAGTGATCGGGAGGGCAGCCGAAGAAGACGAAGAAGACGAAGAAGGAAGAGGAGATCGGCTTGCGTCGGCCATGGTGGTCACCAGAGAGGAAGTTCAAAAGTGAGTGAGTCGAACTGCAGTCGTTGTGCGGCTACAGTTAGTCTCAGGGGCGGCTGTGGTGAAGCGATCGGAAAATATGGGGATTGAAGTGGACCACACATGGCCGATGATTGGTGATGATAGAACACCCATCAACATATGACGGTTGATGGGTGGGAAAAGGTCGATCGCGAGTAAGAAGAAAAGGTGGTGGCCAACGGATATTTACGATGTGGAAGAGTTAGCCAAGTGTGGTCGTTAAGCCCGGTCCCAGGCACTGGCGGAATGATGAAGATCACGATCACGATCGTTGTCACAGTCACTAAGTGGAGTTCTCGTGGATATAATAAAATAGTGGTGATGGTTGACATGGCATACCAAGAGCAGGTGACCAGCCGATCTCCGAACGGTATATCGGTGGAAGCCGGCTATGACACAAGGTTGCAGCCTGATCAGCTTGTCACGCCCGGAGGAAGAAGATCAAATGATGAATGAAGATCGGGCAGGTGGATTAACAGGTTATACGAGTGATGTGAACCTTTGATTAGTCCGAAGATTATGTGGCAAGGCCTGATCAGTGCGGTATGGTTATCCTGACGGTGCATTAAGATCGAAAGTATGGTTTGGAAGATGAATGGAGTCGTAATGATGATGACCCTGGACGTTCCCGAGGTGATCAAGGGCTGATCAGGCCTGATCAGACCTGATCACCTGGTCGATCACTATGGCGATCATGATCAGGGCCGATCAGCCTTTGATCAGCGTTGATAAGCAAGGGCAAGTGAGTTCTCGGTTTGGGCGAACTATATATGAAGTGAACAAGTGCTGAAGAGCAGGTCTCAAGTGGTTTCAAGGTCGTCTGTTGAAGATCAGGATGGGTTGAAGATCCTCTGAAGAGTCGGGTCATGATCGGGGCAGAATCGGTACAGGTCAGCTTGAAGGTGCAGCCAGGATGGGCAAGAGAGTGTTACGCAACCGTGCGACGAAGTAAATAGGTTCGAAGTAAAGGTCAGGCATGAGTTGAGGTATGGTACACAGGTATAGGACTTTGCATATATAATAACAGGTTTAGATTTTCCCCCTAAAGCAAAGAGTCGCTCCGCCACGTGTGCGGTCATTGGGAGCACAGGGTTGATTAGTCCCCTCTTGCTCATCTATTTCCCGGTTAAGACGCGCTAAGACGCATTTTGGCTTACCGGAAGACCCCCGACGGGTTTGTTTTAGGTGATCTAACCTCACCCGCAACGCGCACGTGTTTGGAACACGTTAATAATATTGGTAAAGGTTTTGTGGAGATAACGTTTGTGGATTACTGTGGAAGATCGTGGATTGATCGCATTTTCTTGGTTTCGTTATATCTCTCTCTCATTGGCTGGCCTGATCAGACGAACTTTCCTGATCAGTGCCTAGATACTGAATAAGTGTCGACCCCAACCCGTTCTCCGGTGAAGATTTCCACCCGAGGACAACCCCCGTCTCGAGAAGGTCAAAACCTCCGACCTGATCAAGATCATCCTTTTCGTCACCGAGTCCACCTAAGTGAGTGTAATCAGCCCCGATCGACGGGTACACAAGGTGAGATGAAGTTAAACATAGATCCTGACGAGCATGAAGACCGGCCAGATGACCGGGAGGATCAGATCAGTCACCACAATGGTGATTCATCTGATTCCGATGCTGATCAGGATCGACGGAGTACCCCCTCCGATAGTTGGTCGTCCGGGCCAGTGGGTATCCGGATTCCACCCACGACTTCGGTCATGAATTTGGAAATCGGCTCCACCACAAAAAGACAGCCTCGGCCAGGTGAATTTCACACCCGGCCGTTAACTTATTCCGGAGTCACTTCACCAAAAAGTTTCATAGGTTGGTGTACGGCACATTTAGAATTCGATTTAAGGCTTTTATATTGGGATCGGTTATTCAGCCCCCACCTTTTTGTTAACCAGCCCCCACCCCAAATAATTCTATTGGTCAGAATGTCACATAATCACGTCACGGTTTTGAAATGCACTGCTTCTGTGTACAGGCTAGCTGTTACTGGCTTACACTGTAAAATTGCAGTGAGGAAGCGTGCAATTGAATAGGACCAAATGTAATTTGGTCCTCCTTAGTTTACTTAAGATAAATATTAGGGTAGACTAATTAACTAATCAATTAGTCACTTAAGTCTTATCATATTTATATATATAACCTAAGACCACGTGTCTAAGAAGTAAGGTAAGTTTAAGAGTGAATATATTTATGAGTGGTTAAGAACTAACTAGTATAATTAGACCTAATTGGGCACGCAGTTAAAAAATGTCAACTGCGGACCATCCGGAAAGGATGGGCAAACTGAACGCGTTAACCGCGTTCTCGGAGACATGCTGCGTTCATACGTGCATGCCTTCGAG
>MIQA02000378.1:0-35923 GCA_001887855.2 Sclerospora graminicola | reverse complement strand
ATACACTAATTACTTTTCTATCTAAGTTTATCTAAGGTAAACTAAGGAGGACCAAATTACATTTGGTCCTACACAATTTGCACGCTTCCTCATTGCAAACTTACAGTGTAAGCCGCGTGACAGCAGCCCTGTTACACCTGGTAGCACTTTGTGGTCCGTCCAAACGACCACTTTTGACACGTTCCGCTAGTTAACTAGCAGATCGAAGGTTTAAGAGCCGCTAGCTGTCATGGCAACAGCCAGTGAACGTGAGCGTGAGTGCCAGCTCGCGCATGACCTAGTTATGGAAAACTTTCCTAACTGGTCACCGAGTGCTCTGATCACAGTGACCGAGATGATTCGGACCATAGGGCCCGAAATCATCACTCTCCTCCGTGGCAAGTCCTCGGAGGATGCCTTAGAAACGGTTTCCCGTTTCAAAAAAAATGTATGTCGACCCTCAGGTGCGCCATGCTATGTTGCGCTCCCAGACGGCGGCAGCAGCAGCAGCGCCCGCACTAAGCGCGAGCGTTGAAGTAGTAAAGGCGCGGATCCCGCCCTTTACTTGCGAAGGGGGCGAGCCTCTTCGTAGGTGGTTCGCAGAGGTAGAGGATGCCCTCACTGCGCAGAAGATTGCGGACCCGCGCTCACAAGCTTATTTCGCCACCACATGCCTAAGCGGTCGCGCCAGGGCATGGGCGATGAGCCGCAGATCCACTGATGGAACTGCGTTCCTGACGTATCAGGATCTAAAAGCTGAGCTAAAGCACAACTTTGAAGCTCCCGAAATGGAGCTTAGCTGCCGTGAGGAGTTCATGGAACTCAGGCAGGGCAAGCTGAGCCTACATGCGTACGCTCAGAAAATACAATATTTATTATCAAATATTGTATATGAACCGGTGCCTCCTGCCATGCAGGTCACCGCCTTCATGAAGGGACTGAATGACGGTCCCATCAAGCAGAGTCTTTACCGGGTTCCCCCGAAGACTCTGAGCGATGCTATAGACCAAAGCATCCGGGAGGAGTTCAGCATGCGTCGCTCAGCAGCGCATGCTGGGGTTAATCGGAAAGCGCAAGCGCCTTTCGACTTTAACATGCCGTCAATACAGCATGTTAATAATAATAATAACCAAAACTCCCAATCGAGACGAAGTTCACACTTCGTCCCGAGACACCCGAATCCGCGTCACAATGCGAGCGGAGGAGGTCCAAAACCTATGGATATCTCAGTTGCGGTCGCCTCGACTCCGAGGCAACCGAAAAACAAGAAGTTCCTTCGCGGCAATCGATGCGCGAAGATGGGCCATTACGCCCATGAATGTATGGCGCCGCGTCCGGCACCACGCAGTCAGCGGACTGGACAGTCTGCTGGCAAGCGACATCAACAGGGGCAATCCTCTGTTGATGCAAAAAACGTGAACAACCAGTAGGGGCGGGGTGCCCTACTGGACGGGTTATCTCACATGCCGACATCGGGCATGTGAGGATAATAGCCCCAGACGGGACTATGTCCTGTCAACGTGTGCAGGGTGAAGAGAAACCTCTCATCACCCTTGAAGTTAGGCCACATGGAAACGATGTCCCCTAGCGTGCTCTGTTTGACACAGGAACGTCAAATAATTTCGTTAGAACTGAGGTACTAACGTCGTTGAGCTTCGAGGAGATTGAATCTCCAAGAACCATGCTGTCAGTCCGGTTAGTAACAGGTGCAACCGGGACTATACCAAAGCGTGTAATTCGAACACGCCTCGAGTTAGACGAACTGTCGTTCGAGGATAAATACATCGTCCTCGATCTTGACGACAAGTTCGATGTTATCTTGGGCATCCCTTGGATGTCCAAGCATCAACCAACGATCGACTGGGCTAACCTGTCGATCGACTGCGGCGGTCTCACAGGATCTGATCACCCTGTGAGTAATCCGGCTGTATCTAACGATACAACCGCAGTGTCAGACAGTCTGGTGGATAGCGATGGCACCACCAGATCTGATCCGACTAGGTCAGCGGATATTACACCCGCTGATCAGAGTCCAGAGGGACGCGAACGCGCGACGAACGAGTCGTTGCGTGTCACTAATGTGTGCAACACGAGTGCAAAGCACTCCCGTGTTGAAGTTACTACTACAACCGATGACGGTCGTGGTATAGAGAATGGGCACGCGGTGGGAAACACCCACTGTGAAAAGAATGAAACCGTCACGGAAGCAAATGACTTCCGTGTCGAAAATAAAGAACTCATGACTGAGAGCAGTCGAGAGTGCATGAACACCATGGTAGACAGTGGTCACCATGAAGAGAAGGCCTTGTGCACGAGTGATGATCACCGTGCCACAGATCGGACAAGTGCGTCTGATCTAGCAGCTGTGTCCGTCGAGACGATCAACGTCCTGACGCAGACAGAGACCAGATTAGCTACCCAGTCTCTCACACTTGACAACCCTCCGTACCTAAGTTCAGAGATGATGGCCTTCCAGCCTTGAGCTGGAAGAAAGTGGTAAAGAACTTGCGAAATGATCAGATCGAACAGATCTGCGTCATTGTCGCATCTGATGAGGTTGTGGATATTCGAGAGCGAATATACACTTTACAATTAGAAGCCAGCGGGAACGAACTCGTTCCCAATGGAAAGAACACTGAGAACGAACTCGTTCCCAGTGATCAAACCAAAGTCCAGCGCTTTGAAGCGCAGAGCTGGGAGTCGCTTAAAGCGACTTTCCCATACTACGAAGTACTTTGGGAATACGCTGACGTATTCCCAGAAGAAGTACCTTGTGAGCTTCCCAAGGATAAGGGAACGAGACACGAAATTGATCTCGTCCCCGGCACGAAGTACTGTGTCACGTGGCAATGGCCATTGCCGCGCGATCAAGTTAAAGCAATCGATGAGTTCTTCGAAACTCGTCGTAAGGCGGGGCACGTGCGAGAGTCTACCTCACCGCACTCCAGCCCCACCTTCTGTGTTAAGAAGTCCACTGGTGGGTGGAGAATCGTTCATGCTTTCAATAAGTTGAACGCAGCAACGGTACCGGCGCAAACGCCGATACCGAGAAAAGACGTCATCATAGATGGCATGAGCGGGAGCACCGTTTTCAGTGCTCTCGACTTAAGGGATGGTTTTTACCAAATCCTTATGCGTGAGAAAGATATTCCTCTCACGGCTGTAAGCACCCCAAGCGGTATGCTTTGGGAGTGGCTTGTGATGCCACAGGGGCTTCGAAATGCCTCTGCTACCTTCAACAGATGCGTTACACATCTATTGCGCCCGGTGCGAGAGTTCGCGCCGAGTTACTTTGATGATGTTTTCATCCATAGCATGGCTGAACATGGCAAATCTGATGTAGATATTCATAAAGAACATCTACGTCAGGTGTTAGAGCTTATGCGCAAGCACAAGCTCTATGCGAACTTAAAGAAGTGCACCTTTGGTGCACCTGAGATACTCGTTCTTGGCTTTGTAGGCAAGAATGGAGTACGCCCCGATCCAGAAAAGATCAGGGTGATCGTTGAATGGCCTCCGCCAACTAACGTCAAGGAACTTCGAAAGTTCCTCGGAACGGCGACATACTTGCACAAATATTCGTGCAACTATGCCGGTCTGATCCGACCTCTTTCTCAATTATTGAAGAAAGATATCGATTGGCGCTGGAATACCCAGTGTCAAGATGCGTTTGATGCAGTCAAGCGTAGCTTGACTGAGGCTCCCGTTTTGGCTATCGCCGATAACGAGCGACCGTTCCACGTCGTTTGCGACGCGAGCGATTTCGCTATCGGCTGCGCCTTGATGCAGCGTGATCAGATGATCGTGATCGCGTGATTTATTACCAATCGCGTCAGCTGCGCCCAGCCGAGCGTAACTATCCGGTGCATGACAAGGAACTCCTTGCCATGAAGTATGCACTGGCGAAGTTTAGGATCTATCTCTTAGGAGATAGACCTTTCGTGGTTTTCACGGACCATGCGTCGCTACGCACGGCCGTGAATTCGCCGCACATCTCTCAAAGAATGGCACGTTGGCTGTCATTCTTTGCAGAATACAACTTCACGGTTGAGTATAAACCGGGAAAGCTGAACGTGGTAGCGGATGCGCTATCACGACGCCCCGATTACGATACGAAACCGTCCGTAATCGAAGCAACCAGTGCAAACGCAGTACGTTGCACCGATCTGTCGTCGCCGCTTGTGCGACAAATACGTCAAGCGTACGAGACAGACGATGAAACTCGCCTACTGATCGATTACTTGAGTGATCAATCAGATCGGAAGCGCAAGGAACTTCCAGAGTTCCTTCGCGCATGCGTGCATCGTTATCAATTGCACGATGGTCTGTTGCTTTACAGCACAGACCAAGATGATGTTAATCGCATTGTCGTTCCAAACGACGATGACCTCAAACATCAAATTTTGTTTGAGTACCATGATGCACCGATTTCGGGGCATCAGGGTCGAGAGAAGACGTATGCTTCTCTCGCACGCGATTTCTACTGGCGTAACCAGTATAAATGGGTACGTAAGTACGTCCGCGCTTGCGAGATATGCCAACGCGTCAAGCCTGCACAGTCCGCGCAGGCTCCCTTCCAATCTCTGCCGGTTGTTGGAAGTCCATTTCCATGGATTTTATCTTTGGTCTTCCGGCTGATCACAGTCGGAAAACAGGCATAGTGGTCTTTGTAGACCGTTTCATTAAGATGGTTCATCTTGCTGCAGTGTCAGCGAATGTCACCGCTGCGCAAACGGCGCGGATATTCGTTGACACGGTATTCCGTTTACACGGAATGCCGGAAACATAGTCTCAGATCGTGATCCAAGATTTACAGGACGTTTCTGGCAAGAAACGTTCTCGTTATTGGGTACGTAGTTGAAGATGTCAACCGCGGACCATCCGGAAACGGGCAGACTGAGCGCGTTAACCGCGTTCTCGGCGACATGCTGCGTTCTTACGCGCATGCCTTCGAGCAGTGGAGTGATTACTTACCACTCACTGAGTTTGCTATAAACCACTCGGTGCATGCTTCTACCAAGCACACACCGTTTTACGTGAAAGCCTTACGGCATCCACGAACCCCGGCTTTACTTGGCGGTACGCCAAATTTAAGTGGGGGAGGGACCCGCTCAAATTCTAAGCGAGTCGATGCACAAGCTGCAGCTGCAACTTGTGAAGAAACTGATGAGTCTTCTACGGTTACCACAGAAGAAACTCAAGCAGTTTCGGAAACCGAAACCGCTTATGCGGAATATGTGTCGGCAGCAATGGCTGCAGACAATGAAAACAACCCATCCACTGCCAATAAAGCAGTAGATGAATTCGTATTACAACGTCAAGCTGTAATACGCTATGTGAAAGACGCGCTTGCTTCCGCTTTTGATAAGCAGAAGCAGAATGCAGACAAAAATGGACGGAAGAACACAAATTCTTTTGAAAAAGGTGCATTAGTCATGTTATCTACAACTAATCTACCTACACATGCAATAAGCAACTTCCCTACACGGAAGTTGCTCCCTAAATTCATTGGGCCCTTTAAGGTCCAAGGTGTTAAAGGGAATGCCTATACCTTAGACATTCCCGCGGCCATGCGCCTCCACCCAACGTTTTACGTTGGGAGACTCAAACCATACCGATCGTCTACGGACGAGTCGCATCACCACGGCGAATGCCGTGCTTCTTCAAGTCTCCCAAGAGAGACTTGTAGTCGGCCTCCAACCGCTGGTGGGAAGCCTGGAGAGCTTGGAGAGTTTCCACCTCCGACTTTAGACGATCAACGTCGAGCATCAGAAGATCACTCTTCTTCTGCATCACAACTTGCGCATCGAGAATCTCACGAATCTCGTCCCGATGATAACGATACGTTTTCATCGAGTGGCACATGTCCTCGCTCAAAGCGTCACAGCGCTTCTCAAGGATGCGGACCTGATGGCCATGCGCCGCAACAACAGCGCCGAGGGAATTATCAACCCCCGCCGCCCCTGATTGACAGTCAGGGGAACAAGCGCTACATTCTCGAGCGCTTGCTTTCGAAGCGCTCGGTTCCCTATAAGAAGGGGCAGCGTACCGAGTACTTGGTGCGTTGGCTGGGATATTCCCAAGAGTTTGACTCTTGGGAACCGATCGAGGTGTTGAGGGCGGATGCCCCTGACCTCCTGCGTGAGTTCGAGAAGGATACTTCTCCTCGAACTCAAAAGAAGCGTCAACACTAAGTGTTGATGAGGGCGGCACGCCAACACTAGGTGCTGGTGCCTGCGAAGCAGCGGTAGCAGCTTCCGATGCCTTAAGAGCGTCGATAAGGCTCTTAACATTAGCGGGTACTGAGAAACCTCGGTACCCTCTCAGCTCCTTTTCGGTCAGACGAGGAGCTCCTGCGGGACAACACGGGCAGTTCATGCTCGAAGGAACCCCGCAAGAGAACCCCTCTTTGATGCAAGTGAAATGGATATACTCCATTTTACCTGAGCGTGAGTACTTTAAGAAGCGCTCGCGGTTAGCGTGAACCTTCTTCACATACTCTTCGGGACCTTTGTTGTAATTGTCAACAAAGGCATTCCAACTCTGAGTAAGGGCGTCTTTGTCGTCCTTACTGGTTTTCGACCCTTTCCGGTTCGTGTAGTGACGAGTCTGGTAGAAAAGGACGATGAAGTACCGACGTCTATCGTCAGTACTACGATCGAAATGACGGTTGCGTAGGTCCTCGCAATCGTCAAGGGCATTAATGTCAAACAGTGGGTATTGGCAATCACGTTTTACATGCCCACCACTATCATAGGCAAGAGCCCATGCTGGGGTCCAAAACCCCACTTCGTACGGAACATAACGTCCCACACGACACAGTGAATCGGAAGCAGTATAGGCCGCTTCCGCACGATGTTTCTTGGCAGGTGGAGCACCACCTGTCATCTCAAAGTCGTCTTCGCTACGACCTGGCGAATGACGAGGTCCAGGAGGAGCCCTACGCTCCTCATATCACCGCTTCATTGAGTTGTCGCTGTCGTAATCGACGGCGTCAGAATCCACTTCGCCATCACTTAACGGCGAAGCAGTTCTAGCGGTCTTAACCCCACTAGCGTTTTTGACAGGGACGGTATCGTCCTCGCCCTCATGGTCGGAGTCAGATGACTCTCCGAAGAGGTCGTTAAACTTCTTCTTTGACACCCGCCTTGCGGCAGGTGGAGACGCGGAAGACGCTGCATTCGCGACGTCTTCCCGCCCTCGCTTAGACACTGCTTCCACAGCGTCTGCTACGAGAGACAAGCGGTCTTTCGGATTTGCCTTGCGCCTCGACGCTACGTTCGAAGCGTCGGCATTCGACGACACCTCCGCACGCGATGCAGAGGTGATGTCTGTTTCCAGAGTATCGGCAGTGCCCGTAAGAGCGCCGCTGCGTTTGCTGACCATTAGATTACTTTTGGTCAAGATGAGTTATAACTGAATATCGTTATGACCAACAAGTGCCACCACTCGATTGGCCAATATTACATATATTATTGGCCAACCAGCTTGAGTGGGGGGTGATGTAATGGGGTACCATTACATAAGTGATATTTGAGTAGAAATATCACAGTTCAATTTCAGACGTAACACCTGAAATTGTGAACATTGGATTATAAGTTGTCATAATCCACCTTTGAGAACAGATTCTGATATAATCGAATCTGACAAGTCATCTAATGATAAAAATATCATTAGATCAGTTTTATACTACATGTTACTATGATTAGTCTAGGTCTAATTATACTAGTTAGCTCTTAACCAACCATAAATATATTCACTCTTAAACTTACCTTCTAGCACTCACGTCTTAAGTGTATATATATTAATATATACTTAATCGATAATTAGTTAATACATTAATTACTTATCTACCTAGGTTTATTTAAAGTAAACTAAGGAGGACCAAATTACATTTGGTCCTACACAATTTGCACGCTTCCTCATTGCAACTAACAGTGTAAGCCGCGTAACAGCAGCCCTGTTACAGGTGGAACTGGCCTTTGCTATGACCAACCCGGTAAACAAATCCGTCCAGATCAGTAGCTCAGTATATCCATTTCGAGATTTGGGTAAGGACGGGATATGATCCATCGCAATGACTTGAAAAGGGTAGGTAGCTTGTATATTCCCCGGCGACCGCCCTCTAATGGTCGGCCGGCCCTTCTCTGTTTCACAGTCCGGGCAACTTCCCACATAGGCTTGTACGCTACGGTAAAGTCCCCGCCAGTGGAAATGTGCCTTAATTTTGTGATATGTCCGGCCGATGCCCTGATGTCCTCCTTCTAAGCTCACGTGATAATGATGGAGGATATCCGGCTGTAGGGTAGTGGGTACTACTAGCCGAGCGATTTATCTCTCTCGATCTCCGGCTGGTCGGCGTCTCGGTAGAAAAACTGTAGCCCGTTTTCGTCCACTTCGTAATCCGGGGCCAGCTTGAAGCATTCTTTAGCTTGTTCGGCTGTCAGTTTATCCACTTCTCCTTTAAGGTATGCCTTGAGATCTACTATCCACTCTTCCTCGTCCTGCGCTTGGAGAATCCGCTCTGCTCGTAACTGTTGAACTATCCCTTCGTTCATTGCTTCTGGGGATAGTGAGCCAGTGGCTGAAGAACGGCGCTTCTGCGATCGGGTGACGGCGCTCACCTGATAATCTCGGGCAGCCGATTGATCTCCGTCAAATCTGATAACAGAGCTGGATCGGAAACCGTTACCCCCACGTTGTCACGCATGGCCAGCGTAGCCAAGTGATCTGCTCTCTTATTCCAGTCCCGTTTGACATGTATCAGCTCGTGTTCCGTCCATCTCCGCAAGGCGGACATAACCCGGTCCTTCAACAATCTCAGCCGGGGCGCCTTGCAATCTATCTCTCCTGTGATTTGCCGGATCACCGGGTTAGAATCACCACATATGATGATCCGCCCCTGTGTCTGGCCAGCCAACAGATCTAGGCAAAGTGACAGCCCTCTGTACTCCGCTTCGTTCACCGTAATACCAGGCGTGAAATCCGAGGCGGTCGCGACCACTTTCCATTCGGGCAGCTTCCACACAATGGCGCTATAGGCCCCGACCCCCTTCTTTACGCTCGCCGACCCGTCAAAACTCAAAACCATTAGTTCCTCCGTGGGTCCCACTGTTGGCGGCGGTAATACGATGGTTTGTCGAGGCTGCTTCCGAGGCGCGATCGCTATCAGTGCTTCCTCCACTTCTGCCCTTGGGGTAATGCTGGCAGCCAGTGTGCCCAGTATTTTCTCTTCCCCTTTAGTACACTTAATCACTTCGAGGGACCACTGAGACAGCAGAGCCGCCCATCTCCCCAGCCGGCCGTCAATTCCATTCGCCGTCAGGAGCCATGATAGGGTCGACCGTCTAGATAGTACTTTGATAGGCCGAGACACCAACATAGTATAACACACATCCAAGATCCGCAATAAAGCCAAAACTTCTTTATCCACCAATCCGTTATTGACTTTATTAGCCTTCAGGGTCCGGCTGGTGCAGGTCACGGGACAGTACACTCCGTCATGATCTTGCACGAGAGCGGCCGAGATGGCCCACTTGTTAGCGTAGATGATGACCACCGGAGTCTTATTAACATCAAAATGTTTCAGGACCGGTGTAGTCGCCATCTTCGCTTTTAACATACCAACGGCCCCCATCGCTCGGGTCATGTGGTCGTCCGGGCCGGTCGCGCAGGGGTCCGGCGGCCGGCCGCCTGTCGGGGCAAAAAAGGGCGCCTTCTCATTTGCCGAAATAGCTGACAAGGGCGGCACCCCATTGGCTGATATTGCCGGCCCGGCTCGCGTCTCCGCTTGCCTATCCTGCTCTCTCAGCTTGTGGTAATCCACCTCCCGTAATTCATATAAAAACGCCGCATAGACTGCGAAATCTTCGATGAACCGACTGTAAGAATTCAGGCTGCCCAAAAAGGATTGCATAGCCTTTATGGATCGCGGGAAAGGCAGATTAATCAAGGACTCCAAATCCTTCGGATTAGCCTAATCGAAACTTGATGACCCAAATAGGTCACCTTAGTCTTTCCCCAGAAACTCTTAACCACACTAATCGAAAGATTCCACTTTTCACACGTAATCATCAACTTCTCCACTTTGTCACACAGTAAATCCCAGGTAGTAGCCGTCACGAGAATGTCATCAATGTAAGACCGCCGCCCCGAAACCGAAGGTTTTGGGTCGGGGTCCGGGTCACCTTCGGTGAACACAATCTCCGACCAGAGCCGGATCTTGATCCGCCTTGATCTTGAAGTGTCCATATAGCGCGTTTTCTATCAGCCGCTGATAAATCTGCGGGGCATTCTTCAGACCGAACGGCATCCGGCTCCACTCGAACAACCCGAAGGTCGTCACGAACGCAAAGATCTCCCGTCACGATCGGTCATAGAGACCACCCAGAATCCGCTGGCCATGTCCAATGAGCAATACCACAAAACTTCATCCAAGTCCTCCAGCAAATCATTTATCAGCGGCATCGGGTAGACCATCAGCTTAGTCAGCCGGTTCGCCAGCCGGTAATCGATATACAACCTTATATCCACCCCATTCTTCTTGATAATAATTACAATGAGCGAAGCCCAGGGCGAGGTGGACGGCTGAATTATCTTGGTGGCCAGCAAACCCTTGATAAGCTCTGACAGCTTTTCCCGATACTGGGGGGCGACTCTTCGGCATCTCTGTGCGACCGGCTTGGCGCCTCCCACATCAATGTCACATATCGCCCCATGGGCGGCCGGAGGAAGTGCGTTTCCTGGTCCGATCAGCAGATGTCGTCTTTTCCATATAATATCCTTCAATCTGCCGATCTCTTCCGGGGTGTTCACATCCGGGTCTCCCACTTGTAGATCGTCAATAGTGACCGCTGGGGGGCAGGGGGTTTCCTCAGGTAGCACCGCCATCTGATCCTCCATGCCTTAAACATACAGCTCGCCCCCTTCATGAATGCAGACTTGGTCAGCTTCGGCTACTTTGGGATCTTGATCGGCCGGCTGGGTCGATCCGACTTTGGTTAACTCCGAATTTCGATGGCAAAACCAGTTCCGCGATCGGGGCATAGTCTCGGCCAATACGTTCAGCCGGATCCGGCGACGGCCGGCTCCGCGTCAATATTTCAGAAGGGGTCCGGTACTCGGGTTTAGCCACCATCGGCGTCTGGTCCTCTTCTAATTCTTCCTCTTCGCTGACCAGATCGGTGCTTGCCTGAAAAGCCAGGTTTTGCCACTCAATATAGCGTCTTGAGCAAATAGTGACATAGCCCGGCCGGCGGGGCTCCTTGTCCTCGGCCAGCCACATTCCAATAATCACGTCTTCATGCAAGGTGAGGGGCTTTTCAGAGATGTTGGTCACGCTTATAGAGTTGAGATGACCACCTCCTTTTACAAACGAGGGTACCCAGCACTCGCCCCTTGTCAGCCATAACTTACTCCGCCTGTCGTGTGGTCGTAACATTACTTCCACCGCTTTTCCAACTGGCACCGTTACAAACTGACCTAACTTGAGGAACTGGACGTGGGCCCCTTATAAGGGCCGCCGTCCGGCCAGCTGGATCTGTACCTCGTCCGGCAACGTCAATGTTCCATGCGATAAGTCCAGCCGTATGCCGGCCGGGACCATAAAGTCCATGCCCAAAATTGCATCCTGCACGGCCAGCTTGCCTACCCAGGCGGTAAAGTAATATACCAAAGACCCAGCTAACGTAATCTTGACTCTTGTCCTTCCTTGGGTCATGTATGAACTTTCTCCGATGCCGATACATTCCTGCCGCTTCGTCTCGTCTATCTTACACCCCACCTTACGAGCAAAGGTGGTGTCCACGATAGACACTTCCGCGCCAGAGTCGAACAGCATGGTAGCTTTCTGGTTATTGATTTTCCCGTCCGCCTTGGCCTGCTTGAACCATTTATCCGGCGAATGATATTTCCAATAACCTCGCGATTCGCCAGGTAACAGGTTCAATTCCATACGCACTTCAGACCGGGAATACTCATCCGTCCGTATACTGCTCACCAGGAAGGGGTCAGCCGTGCCGGCCGGAGACCGGATGACGTAATCGTCAAACTTACATGTATTGTCGGTTACGCTTTGCTTTGCTTCTTGATTATCCTCCTTACCGACATATGCATAGATACTAACACTAGCCCGCTCGGCTCGAACCAGATTCCAACCTGGCGAGCGATCTAGTTTAACATCTTTTCCACTCCGGGCGGCAGCATTCCAGCATGCTTGGTCGGGACGTACAGTACTGTACCACTTCTTCATCTGGTTGTAGAATTCTTGAATTGGGCACAGTCCCGCCTCATGCACCTCCCCGCAAGTCTTACACGTGAACAGGCAGTGTTCCGCCGGGAGTCCCTTCCTCTCGCACTTCTTGCACGTCAGCCTCTTCCAACAGCTCCGGTCGTCATGCTTGATGGACCCACAGTCGGTGCACTTGCACCTGGGGTAATCCTGGTCAGTCCGAGCCGGAAAACCCTTCGGCTGACCGGATCCGGCTGGCAGCCTGGACGGCTGACTGGCTTCTGCCGAGAAAATGTACCCATACTGTTCCTCTTCAGACTCGCCCCCGGATCGCTGATACTCCTCTTCCGAGCTGGTCGCGTCTGACTCTCGGGCGACCATGCGGACGGCTCGGGCCGTCCTGGTAGATGGCGGCCGGCCTCCTTGATCCGCGTTAAATCGGGACTTGAAACGGCCGGTTCCAACTGCCGCCGTGGGGCCTCAGCTCCGTGGTGTTCTTCAATCGCAGTAACGCCAGCTGGTCTGCCAGCTCCCGATCGTCCAACGTGCTGATGAAATGTTCCACATGTTCACGAGCGGCCTCCGACCGGCTGGCATCTTCCTTAACCGGGATATCCGCCTTCATGCCAGCGACATTTAAGCGATGGAGATACTCCAGGGGGGTCTCATCCGCCCGCTTCTTGGTGTGGAAATATTGCCGCGCCGCCGATGTTCCAGATCCACAGTATTGTTCCTCGAACGCACCGGCCAATCCCCTCCAGTATCCTCGGATTTCCCGGCTGAGCTGCTGGATCCAGTTTTTCGCTGGACCTTTCATCAAATCCCCAAAGATCAGGCATTTCTCATAGTCCGACGTCCGGTCTCTGAGGAATGCCGGCTTCGTCTTGCTCAGCCATCCTCGGGCTTGGTCCTCGTCCGTGTCGCGTCCGGTGAAGTCTTTCAGCTCGGACGTGGCCAACATTCGCACCCTCGTGATCGCTCCCGAATCCGCGTCAAACGCTTGGGCCGAGGCCATATGGGCTCGGCGGGCCATCCCCAGATCCAAGTCATCCGGATCGTAATGGTACTTGGTCGACTTGACGGATTCCATATCCACGTCGCTGAGAGACAGCTTCCTATTCGTTGGCCGGCGTCCGGTCCGGCGACCTGTCTGGCCACCTGTCTGGCGGCTCGGCGGGGCGGCATGGGGATCACTCTGCTTGGCCTGCACCGACTCCATGTCTTCGTCACTCGGCTCCCTCGCATAGTACTGGACTGGCTCGGACGCCTGCGTTCCACGACGAGCCGGCTGGTCCGGTGACTTCGGACTGCCGCGGCAGGCGCTCAGCCGACGTTGCTCTTCAAAGTATCGCTCCATCATCGCCGAAAACATGTTTTGCAGGTGATCCGGCACCTGAAGGCTCTCTTGAGGGGCGACTTGGGGGGCGACTTGAGGGGCGGCCGGGCTGCCAGATTGACATTCCTTTTTGATCCGCCCATCCGCGTCTTCGTCTTCCTCCTTCGATTCTGGATCCGCCGTCGCCGTCCGCCAGGCCTGTACGCTGTACTGGCTGGCGTTCTTCCGCTCGGGCGTACCCGGATTCTCACGTCCTCCAAGTCTCATGGCCGTCGCCACACGCGCTGCTCCCCTTGGGCCAAGCGTCATGCGGGTGATACCCACCGATGAATCAGATGAGTCCGCTTCCGAAGGGGCAGACTCGTACTGCGAAGAATCTGAGTGGTCTGCTTGTTGCCGGGGGCGTGGACGGCGCCACTCCAGTCGTAGCTGTCATCTTCTTCGACGGCGGCGAGCAACCCACTAGCGGTACCAAACGGTCGTGCAGGGCGCTGGGCGCCTCCTTCAACTTGTCCATCTTCAGATCAAACAGCTCGTCCGGATCAAACACGCCGGTGTTAATGCCGGCTTGTTTTGAGTTGATCGAATAGTCCTCTAATAAGGGACACGTGGCCGTCTGAGAGAGTTGGGGGAGAGACGGGACCTTTCAAACCGCCTATGATCTTCGGCCGTGTTATTTTCAGCACCTTATCCGTCCGCAAGAACTGCCCCAACTCGTGAAGATGGAAAGCACGCTCCAAGTCTATATCCGACGATAGACCGTCCTGCTTTTCTTCTTCCTCTTCGAAACGCGGCCTATCTTTGTGGGTTGGATAATCCGATTCCTGCCAATCCGGTCTCTTTAGGGGTAGGGGGGCCCGATCGCGACTTGGTCCCGATCCGGCCGGCTTCCCACTCCGGTCGTATCCGACTTCAGCTTTTTCTTCCTTAATTTTTTCTTTTATATCCATAATATGCATTTGTTCGTTAGGATCATGGTCGGAACCATGATCCTTCCTCGGACTATGGCGACTCGCACCATAGTTCGATCCGGCTCAATCCGTGTAGCGGCCGGGACTACAGTAAGTAGTACCGTAATCCGCCCCCGGCGGAGCCTCTAGGGGAGTAACTTCTTCTTTAATGTCAACCTCGAACTCCCCCAATCCGAGCCGACCATCGCATCCTTCCATCTTCAGCAGCATTGGGGGCGATATGCCTTCCTCCAATGCACCCGACACAACGTCGTCAACAAATTTGACAGGTTTGGGTCTTTCACCCGCTAGGGACTCGCGGTGATATCCAGGGTCACCAAGAGATCCGGGCACGCGCACCATTGTGTAGTCGCTCTCAGAAAATCTTCCTGAGACGCGAACACCCACGGGGGTCCCAGACGACTGACTACCGGAGGGGGTACTCCGTCCATCCGAGTCATGATCCGATCCGGCATCCGGCCGGCTAGATCGGTCACTTCCATCCGCTTGATCGTGAATACTCGGATGTTGCATGTTGAAAGCTCACCTTGCGTACCCGTCAGTACTGGGTGGTTTGCTCTCCTGGTGGACCCTAAAGCGAAAAGTGTAAATCCGTCCAATAGGGAGATGAGGGTTAGGACTAGGGGTAGCTCCTGGGCAGAAATCGTCACCGGGGAGCTCGTCTGGCAATACACTTGAACTTCGTATAGTGCCGGCTGGACCGAGAATAATCAATCGGCCAGCTAAACCAATAATACACTTGAAGTTTGTATAGTGCCGGCTGGACCAAGAATAATCAATCGGCCAGCTAAACCAATAACAATGAAGGGCGAATCCAAATGTGTATGTAAAGTAGATATAACTCCACACTCTTCCACAGAAGGCCAAAATGTCACCACTTCCCAATACTTAATACCGTGTTCAAAACACGGGCGACTTGAGGTGAGTATACGAAGACGCCGCGACTCCCGGTCAGGGGACTTCCGGTGGGTTAACTTAACCTTCCCCGGGCAAACCAATAGCAGCAAGAGGGGACCTTGTTAGCCCTCTGCTACGAACCAATGAAAGCGACTTGTGTCTAAGAAAGCGAAACGTATACTGATTTATCCTATATCAAATACTCCCTTTTGTGTAACCTACCCCAAATAACCCGGCTGACCAGTCATGTGCCTCACCCGAAGTAGCCCGGTTAACTCCGACTTTGTGTACAGTTTCAAATTAGCCGTGTAAGACAAACTTGCTCGATCAGGTTGCGGACTACCAAGTAAACTAAAGCTAACACTTTAAGCAATGACACTACCGGGTATTAACCCGAAGGAGGTGCGTAAACCCCCAGATAAGCCAGGGGATGAAGGGGTGAGTACGGACATTGTGCAAGAGACGACGAAGGAAGCAGAGAGGGATATCAACGATGGCGATAAGGAACGCCCTCTTGAGAATGACGAAGTCGTGGCGGAATCACAAGAAACAGTACTTGATGAACCCATGGGAGAGGAATCAGTAAACACTGAAAACAACCAAGGAGGAGAGGAGATGGTTGTCGTTAAGAAAAAGGACGGCAGCGAAAATGACGACGACCAGGAACACACTTCCCAGTCGACACACGGGGAAGCATCCCCCGCAGGCAGAATCAGGGCAAGGAGCAGTGTCCGAAAAAAAAAGGGCCAGGCGAACACGCCAGAAGATTTGGCACAGGTGCTGGTAAGGGCACTAACGGATGCAGAAAAGGTGCGCCCGCGCCTTCAAACGTGGCTAGATGTAGTACAGCAGTTGTTCAAACTGCTTTTCCCCAAGAAGAAAGGAGGGACAAGCAAGGAGAGAACAAAGCACTCATCGGCGAAGACAAAAGGGGCTAAAGGTCAGAGTAAGCCATTGAACAGGAAATGGCCTGACCTGAAGCAAGGTGAATTAGAACGTCTACTGGATTTGTTTGAACTAGTGGTTATTAAGCATTCATTGGACTGGAAGGTGTGGAAAAACAAGACAGCAGCGGCGTGTTCGACGGCAGTCAGAAGTAACCTACCGTTGGAACATGTGCTTTCACGAATGATCGGAAGTTGTCAAGTCGAGGTAGCTGTACAAGGGGACAGCGTTTTGAAAGGATGGCTAACTAAGGTGACTGGAAATACGCAGGTAGTGAAAGTTACCCCACGAGTACCCCAGGATTATTTGTTTAATCCGGCCATTTACTCAGCAGATCGTGTGGAAACATTACGGAAGATATGCGAACGGGAATGGAACGGAAAGGACAAGAAGAAATTTCGGGAAGGTAGCCCGGAAGAGTGGATCATTGTGCAAGGGTTGGCTGAAGGAACAATTTTGGCTCGAATTCTCCCGCAGTTTTTACGCCAAATTATGACGTCAGCGGATCGTTTACGGTTAGTGTTAGCTATCAGAGTAAGGGTAGAAGGGTGTCTCGTGATGGACTTGAGAGGGGAAACGGCTATCAAGACGGCCTTTCAAAGTACAAAGAGTCTACAGGAGAGCATATCCACAGTAGCTACAGCCCGTGGAATGGATAATGGAAAACTTTGGGAAATGCTGTCTAAAGTGAAGTCTATCAGCTATAACCAATCGGAACATACTTTGCATTTATACTTTTAACAAGAGAAATAGCGAAGAGGTATGAGGGGGTCACAGTCCCATACCACAAGCAAGTGCATGGCCTACGTAATATGCATGAAAAAGAGCCAGTCGCAGAGAAAGTCTGGGACAGAAAAATCGCTGGAAACGCAACAGATATGGGTTTCCATCCGGAATTTCAAAGTGCGAAACGTCACGAGAAATGTTGACATCATGAAACTGCATGGGTATCTTCAGACGATAATCCAAGCTGATTTCCGGTTCGAAGAACTGGATCAAGGAAGTCCACTATCTTCCACGTCACTTGACTGGGAGATAGTGATTGATGCGAGTGGTTGTCCAAAACGACTGCGAGGAATTGAAAGGATCATGTGGTGTGGGCTGATGTTGATGTTAGAGCATCCGGCAACACGAGGACAGATCCACTGCATGCGGTGTGGAGGAGCAGGACATCAGATGCGTACGTGTCCACTAACTATTGAACAATTGAAAGAGAAAAAATGTTTAGTTGTGACAGTGGAAGAAGTAGAGTTGATTGACTCACCTGAACCCATTTTTGCGAGTATGAAAGCCTTGCGGGATGAAGTGCGGGAGAATTGCAGACAACAGGATGAGCGTCAGGAAAAACGACGCCAAAAGGATAAGGAGACGAGCGCGGAACAGGCGTCGTCAAAGGAAACAGTGGCTACTGCGGTAGCCCCGGAAGAAGCCAAGGCGGCCAAGCCGCGAGAGCTACAGGAAAATTCAGGAAAGCAGGCGGATCAGGAAGGTGCGTCGTTTTCGACGGAAAAGGATAACTGGACTACAGTTAAAAGGAAAACGCGCGGCAACGATAAAGTGGAAAGGAATGTCTCATCAGCAGTCGCATCGGAAAACCCGGGTCAGAGTGAACCGGTTAATGAACCGGACAAGGATAAAAGTAACACAGGGCAGGTTTCCAAACCACGACCCAAAAAAAAACCAACTTGACGGAAACCCAGCCCGGGTCTGAACCGTCCACCCGTGAACAACAAAAAGACAGTAACGCAATACCAAGCAAGCGCACCTCAGATGAGACGATCGGGCTCAACTCGGCTGCTGATTTGCTTAACCTGGAGAGTATTGCTAATGATGCTTTAATGAAACTAGGTACAGGTGTACAGGCAAAGGAGGGGCCAGTGCAGTATTACGCCTGGACAGGACCGGAAGTGAGTATCAAGAAGGAATACACACTACGGGAAGCGCTCGTCGAGATGGGTCTCCACAAGGTACCTACAGCGGCGACGGGTAACTGTCAGGCGTACAGTATCGTTCAAGCTCTGTATGATTCCTCCTTACGAGATAATCCCGAGATTCTGGAAGCAGCAGCTGCCAGTTTGAAACGAGGGTGTGCAGCAAGGGGGCTAATGTACTTCCAACTGAAATACCCTCCTGGAATTCGAAAACAAACTCTCCGCAGTTTAGGGAGAGGATACGACCGTATGACAGGCCGGCAATCGGAAGTTGAATTCAAGAGGTACTTCGAGGAGTATGGAAGTAGCCCTTCAGAGCTGAGTGCGACAGTAAGCTGTAAAATGTGGGGGAGCAATGATACCTTGGGATGTATTGGCACCATGCTCCAGCGACACATTTTTGTATTGAGCGACGATGGGAAGGGTGAAGCAGCCGGGGTCATTCATTATGCCCCGGAGACGAGGGTGGCCCAGCGAAAGAAATTTGCAACTTGTGGTGAGTATCCGGTGCCGATAGGACAGTGCATCGAAGCAGTGAAAGGTTTAAAACAGGCGGCCATTCAAGGTAAAGGAAAAATGCCGCTGGTTCTACACTTTAAGGCAGCACACTATCATGCGTACACGCATGGGTGGAGAACCAAGGCGGGCAGACACGAGGCAGAACGAGCTGAAGACAGCGTAGAAGACGTGGATATGGCGGAGTCACACGGCCGCCAGCTTGTGGAGAGGAAGGACTGTTCAACCGAGGACTACCGATCAACAGCTCCACAATTTGTCCATAATCAAATTGAACAACTCTTACTAGCTGCAAAAACAGGTACAGAAGATATGATACATTTTCTGATAGACACTGTATCGTATTTGTCAGCGGACAACCAGGAAGAACTACTACAGGTTAATTTGCGCGATCCAAGAATTAGGAAATTCTTTGCAGACACATATGGCGTGCAGGAGGAGGTATTAAGCAAGTGGCATCAACACACACACGAGACATGCTTGCTAGAAGATTCACCACGCATTACAAGCCAATTGAGACTGACGCAGGCATCAGACGAAGAAATGCAGCAAGCGGGGGATGAAGCAAGCCTGGAGATCCCGATTAAGGACGCAGAAACCACACGCATGCACAAGAAACGTGCAGTAGCAGAAACATATGCAACGGACGAAGGGGACGCAGCCAAAATAGTTGCTCCAGTGCAACGAGAGCTCTTTGATGAGCTTCAGGCAACAACTACCGAGACACAAGAACACAAGTATGGTGAACCAGAGTGGGCGCGCGTCTGGAACACCATGGAGGTGGTGTGGAACCACCAGCCCGGAACAGCCTTTCCATATGCTGATGCGGAAGAAAGGGTGTGGAGGCTTGCAGCTGCCAAGGAAGGGGGAGCTATACTGCAGCTGTTAGAGTGTTTCAGTCACCCCCATCGAATTATTGAAGGTTTGAGTAGTGAAGTGATGCATATTCTGACAAGAGCTTGGTGGACGGAGTGCTGGGAACACCTAAGCAGAACAGCCCATGCAGGTAAGTATGACCAGGACTTTACAAGACGGATAGAAGATTGGTACCGAAGAGTGCAGGCAGTCACAAGTGATCAACAGAAAGAAGCGATTCGGCACAGCCGAGATGATTGAAACTTCATCAAGAGTGCCAAGTATGGGAATAGCTATATGTGGAACTTATGTGCACCACATAACAAAAAGATTTTTGCCTATATGGCAATATGTGCGCACACATACCATACACAATTCGCGGCGATACTAGGAGAAGAAGCCATGCCGACAGATAATATAATCCAGAAGATAGTGCGTATCGAGAGAGCGCAGAAGGCCATAGCAGTGATGAAGGATCTTACCAAACGGCTGGGAGAAGAGGACGCAACCGTGTGGCAAGATTTCGCTAAATATTTTGCAACAACACTAACACCTGTAACTGCATCGACAGGGGGGGGGCACACGGAGCTGAAAGAACACACCAATCCTCTAGGGAATCCGAACTGGATCCCCTTCTGCTCTACTAAGGGCAACGACGTAGCAGATCCCTATCACCAAGAAGTACAGCGACTCACTAACTTGTTAGATGCATATAGCAGACGAACTATCGTGGAGGTCGAGTGCACACGAGGTGATGAACCGGGGATGAAGGTTGCAGGAGGAGAGGTGAAACGATTACGTGTTTTACGACTCAGAACGTAAGGGGCTTTAAGGTGCAATCAAGACAAGATTGGCTCCAAGTATGGAGAAATAAGCCGGTGTCTCAGAGAGCGGATTGCATGGTTATACAAGAAACGCATATTACAACCGCAGCGGAAGCAGAGGCAGTCACACGAGCATGGGAAAGAATGTGGAATTACCAAGACGAGACCAGGAGGTTAGCGTATTGGAGCATTTCTAAAACCAAGGCCTGTGGAGTTGGAATCCTTCTATCACCTGAGCACGGCAAGATAGCACAACCGTGGAACCAGAGTCGATGGTCGGAGCGCATCATTGCAGTGGAGTTAGCCAATTGGAGGTTCATAAACATATATGCCCCAGCTGATACTAACTCTAACCGAACGATGTTTTTTAAGGATATAGGTAAATGGTACCCAACACAAACTGGAGATGTAGTTATAGCCGGGGACTTCAATTGTGTCGAAGCACCGCAACTGGACAGACGTACGCCTGAAAGTGAAACGAAATCAGAATGTAGCGAGTTATCAAGATTAATAACATCGGCAGGATGGTACGACGCGGCGCTGGCCCAGCAATCAGTGTGGGATGCTGAGCAATTAACGGAGAGCATGGAGTACACGTTCTGGAGAGGTGATACAGCTAGTAGGCTAGACCGCATATACATACCAGCACACAGTTATGACTGGGTAGAACAAATGGAAACAAGCACGCCGTTGGTGCCTTCAGATCATGACGAGGTAACGTTGTTACTCCCAGAACCACATACAAGACAGAAGGCACTCAAAAGGCAACACTTCAGGCTTCAATACCCGGTTAGAGGAGCGAATAGGCGACGAGTAGTAGAAGAAGTAACAGCAGAAGTGCTAAACAGACGAGGCGGAGCTTATGATACGCATGAACAGTGAGACCGACAGGTGCAGATGTGGACAGCAGCAACCATGAGGGTCAGGAAACGAGTACGGCAAAGAAGAAAACGGAAAGCGGTACAGTTATCGCAGTCTCTCTTCGGAAAGGTAACATCAAGAGCACAGATATTGGGAATAGCAACAAAAGAGGCCCTACTCGAAAACACGGTACGACAAGGACGGAGACTACGACGTAGCATGGAGACTATGAGGTGGTTGTTCAAACGCACTGCAGTATGGGAGAGTAATCAACATGTTACAGCTATCAAGATACCAGGAACACCTATGCATGCGAAAGAAGAGATGAGCATCCCGGACAAGTTCGCACAAGTCTGGAAGGGGATACTAAGTAGGAGCCACAGGACGATAGCGGCAGCTGATTTAGAACAAGAACTGGACAGCCTAGTCACGTTCCGCAGAGATCGACAGGTAACGACGACGGAAAATCAAAAGCTGATGGCGCCCATCGCTGAAGAGGATGTCCAACTTGCGCTGCGGAGTCTAGAAAGAAGAAAAGCGGGCGGACCAGACGGACTAAACAATGATTTTTATAAGGACTTTGCGGGGGAAGTAATAACTGACTTATGCAATGTAAGTAATGCGATTTTACAGGGAGAAGACCCGCCGAAATCCTTTTTAGAAGCGGTCATTATACCGCTCCGAAAAAAAGGCGATTCCAATAATGCTATGGATTACCGACCAATTTCGTTACTGCAAACCAGCTACAAGATTTTCGCGAAAGTTTTAGCATTTCGGCTTCAAAGGGTTTTAGGGCGACTGATCGGGGACACGCAACAAGGATTTGTGCATGGTCGACGAATGGACCGAGCTGTCGTCCTAATGCTTGACATGCTAGAGCAATTTCGTCAAACCCCAAGAGGAAAAAGTGCAGCGAACAGTGGAGGTGTGTTGCTGATTGACTTCGCGAAGGCATACGATACAATCGACAGGACCTACCTCATGCTCGTGCTCAAAAAGTTTGGATTCTCGCAGCGATTCATAGATATAATGGGCAAGATTCATGAAGGAACTACGGCCAAATTTTTCGTCAACGGGGAGTTATCCGGAGCGATTCCAGTGGTGTCAGGCATCCGGCAAGGATGCCCACTGGCACCGCTACTCTTTATCATAGCTAGGACTAGCGATAACTCAAGACGAGGAAGTGAAGGGACTGACGATAGGAGATGCAACTAGGCAGTGGGAACACCGGTTCTCCGCGTTTGTAGACGACTCCACCGTTTTCTTCCGGGAAGGTAGGCATCTGGAAAAAGCTCTGACAATTGTAAAGAAGTTTGGACAGCTATCCGGCCTTCAGATGCAACCAGCGAAGAGTCAAGTTATATTGCTGGAAACTGACAACTATCCGAGGAACTGGTACACGGTACCAGTATTGCAAGCAGGTGAATCGGTACGGTACCTCGGATATCAGATCGGGAATTCTTCACTAACGGGCAAAAACTGGACTGGGAGAATACGAGCTATACAGAGACGACTATTGACAGCCACTAAGTGTAGCACGTCGGTGGACGAAAGAGTGACACTTTTTAACGCGATCGCAATTCCGGCGATCCTGTTCACTGCTAAAGCATTCCTACCTTCAGGGGACACGTTGAGAGAGTTGGTAGCGTTGCAAAAGCGTTTCATATGGTGCAAGGGGACGGACACTGAGGGAGGGCGACACAAAATTTCTCCTCTCCTCCTGTTTACCCCGAAAAAGGCAGGCGGATTAGGGCTCATCTCTATATCAGCTGCTATACACACATTGATGGTGAAAGAAGCGACTATGTGGCTACTAGAACCGACGGACCGCTATAACATTGCCTGGAGGAACTGGACGCAACTCAACAGATGTAGCACTGCTAACTTGTGGTTTTCTTCATATGACATAGGTATACCGGAGAGAAGACTCCATAAAGGAAGCGCGGTGGCAATGATACGAAGTTCTATTGCGGATTCACTGGGTCCAACCCTAGAAGAACGCACTAGACTAAAGGGGTACATCAAGGAACATCTCCCTCAGCTACTCGAGCGGTGTCAAACACAGACAGTAGAGCCAGCGGTTGGAGTATATCAGGACGAAGAGATACTTGTCACAGCTAGGCTAACCAAGACGCCGTGGCATGGACTGGGGCAAGGACATTTAGTGCGCTTTTGGGGAGGGTATTCCTGGTTTTCGAATCCGTGGATACATGACTTGTCAGCGAGCTACCTATCTAACAGGAAGTTTGATAGATGTGTCAAAGGAACGATTGCAGATCTCCGTATCCAGAAGGTGTCTGAAGACACCTTTAAGTGGAAAGCGCAGTTCAAGTCGGAGAAAGGCCATACCAGGGCGAAGATAAGACGATGGCTACTAAAGATGATTCTTTGTTCACCGCGGGTGGCGATAGGACAGATGGTGGGGGAGGCCGGACCTTTACGATTAATATGGTCACCCAAACAATGGCTTACTATGGAATGGAAGACGCACGGCCGGAGGTTGATTAAGGGGATTGACGAGAAGACTGGAAATCAATGCATATTGCAGCAACGACAGGATGGCTTTTACTGGGATTGCATCCAGTCAACAACGCAAGATAAGAAGTCAGATTTCGCCAAAGAGACGGAGTGGCCGCATAGTCTAGTATTCGAAGCACACCCGGCAATACATGGAATTGCGTGGGAATCGAATGCGGAGGTACGGACTTCATCGATTAAACACTGGCTTCGGAAGACTTTTCGCGGGCTGTATTATAAGATTATCACGAAGTCACTCCACAAAATTGAAACCCGATGGAAGCACCAACGGGAAAAAGATACGTGGAATGGATTTATACAAGATCAGACCACACAGGACGTTTGGAGGCATGACCATTTGTTGTCCAATTATCAACGATGGTGCTTATATCGAATGGCCACGTTCCAGCTAAATTGCTTTTACGATGGATATTCATCACAAGGCGGGTGCACAATGGACGATCATTGTCATGCACCCGGGAAAGGGGTCACACATATTGTGTGGGGGTGTACGCGCGCACAGAAACTGTGGACGCGCGTTTTAAGCTTATGGAACGGTTGGTGGGCGAACGCAGAGGATCTTAACGCATATAAATGGCATTTCGTTACTCGGCAAGCACCACCTGTCTCGCCGGTCATTATGGAGCGACTTAAAATTCGATGTGGGCACCAGGCCCAAACATGCAGCAAGGAGATGCCCAGACTATGGTGGGCCTTTTGTTCGATTGGCGCGACGTGGCTTTGGCAGTTACGTAATGAACAAATTTTTCAAGGGGTGACCAGGACAGCGCAGGAGCACCTTGGTTATATGTGGAAAAAGATTTTAGAACAAGTGCAAGCGGTCATAGAATTTGAAAAAAGATGTACAAGTTCCAGGCTCAGAGGAATTCGGCTGCAGATATGTCTCGAAAGCATCCAGGGAGAGATGCACGACCGACCTATTGATCGTCAAGAATTGTTACTTTCGTTGCGGCGGGAGGAGTATCGATCAGAGGAAGGTTTATATCGAGTTTTAGGTAATTTTATTGTAGCTAATGGTTAAAATTAACTAAATAGAGTACGTTTTACAACAACAACAACTCCGACTTTGTGTACCCGCCTGGCCGGTACACCAACCCCAGATGGTGCCAACCCGGCCGGTACACCGAACCCAGCTGGTACCAGTCCGGATGGTACATTGTACCAGTCCGGCTCGGCCGGATGGCCATCCATCCGAGCCCCTTGGCCGCTGGCACTAGTAATTCCTTGGCAGCTTCTCATCCGATCCGGGTGCCTCCTTCATCCACTAGAACACTCATCTTCCTTCAGGCTCCCTTCACTCATACCTTACAAACAATCCGCCACCAGTCTGCCACTCGGCCGTCCAACATCCGCGGTCTTCCCGTCTGCTTAGCCTGCTAGCTCGACTGTTCATGCCTTCTATCACGTTCGTCCGGCCTGATCCCAGGCCTGGTGCCGTCCGGCCGCTCGTAGGTGAGTCCGGCGGCTCCCAGATCGCGTCCGCTATTGACCGGTCCGGGCATCCAGCTAAGGGCGACATTTTAGCCAATCCGGTGCGGGTATCCATCATCATTAGTCCGTTAATTTCTGGAACACTTCACCACATTAGTGTACAAACAACGAACGCGTTTTCCTTTCAAGAAAACGGTTGGTGGAACGTGGAAACAGTGTGGTGGTGATGAAAGTGCGTGTATTACTTGAAGGAACACAACTACCATTCTCACTATGGGGAGAGGCACTCCTACATGTGGTAGATACCCTCAATGTGACAAGGTCACGGGTAATCAACGGGAGAACCCCTCATGAACTACTTTATGAAGAGAGACCGGATGTCTCGCACTTACGCACATGGGGATGCCCAGTGGACGTGCTAGTCATGAAGAACAAGAGTCAGAAGAAGGATAAACTCAAACCGATCAAGATGCCAGGGTTGATTATCGGTTATTCATCGCAAACTAAAGGTTACAAGTGGATGTGTGCACTTGATGGCAAGGTTGGCACAGCACGAGGTGGAAACATGACATTTCGAGAAGCCTACACTATCGATGCAAGTTATGTGCAGAAAATGATTGAAAATGCGTTTGGTGACGGCGATCACACTCTACCAGCTACCATCCCGTATGTACGGATGCGGGCAGGCATGGACAGTTTGGTCACAGAAGACGTTGTCATACCTATTGCGGTGCGAAAGAAAGAAGAAGATAAACCAGAGGCATTGGTGTATGCCCAAAGAGAAGAACTGGTCTCGGATGAAGAGAACCAAGAAAAAAAGGAAGGAATGCAGTCAGGAAGGCGCATTGATGGAAGGCCAGAGCGCAAGCGACAAAAGAACTCAAGATATAAGGATTATATTGGAGTGAACAGTGTCGATACACGTAGAAGATTGGAAATCTTCGCGCATTACAAGTGTTGGCCGTACACACGGCGACATCGGTACAACCTTGTGAAAGGTTACTGGCAGATGACGTGAAGGTCCCACGGTCATTCAAGAAAGCTGTGAAGGACTCACGCTTCGTGGAATATTGGCGTGCAGCAATGGATTCTCTTTGCCGCCATGGTGTGTGGGAAGTGGTGCCTCGTAAGGAAACGAAAGGCAAGCTCACAGTAATTACAGACCGCTGGGTCTATGCGGTCAAGAAAGAAGAACATGGCTATGTTAATCGATTTAAGGCGCGATTGGTTGTGCATGGATACAAGCAGACCTATGGAATCAACTACTTCGAAACCTACGCTCCAGTTATTCGATTTGAAACCATCAGGGTGGCTATATATCTCGCAGTACAACGAGGTTGGTTTATCTTACAGTATGATGTGAAGACGGCGTTTCTTCATGGTGAACTTCAGGAAGAAGTTCTTATGAAACAGCCGGCGGGCTATGAAAGGCATGGCAAGAGCCATGTTGCGGCAGGCACCGCATGTATGGAATCAGAAATTGCATGAAGATCTAGTTGCATTTGGATTCAAGCGTATTGAAAGCGATTACGGACTCTACGCCCGATACCAGGAGGGGGAGATATCAATGTTGCTTACGGTATATGTGGACAACCTACTACTGATGGGTCCACAGGCAGCATGTGAAGAAGTAAGAAGGCTCCTTCAAACGACATTCGAGTTAGTAGATCTCGGTCCGGTGAAATACCTCCTTGGGGTAGAGGTGGTTATAACCAAGAACTCAGTGCGTTTCAGTCAAGAAACGTACATCATGAGGATTTTGAAGCGTTTTGGCATGCAACATTGCAATGGTGCACCCACACCAGAAGGATCATCGTTGGTAACGACAAGCAAGCAGGAAGACATTCGAGACATGCCATATCGTGAAATAGTGGGCGCACTACAATACCTTGTCTCGGGCTCGAGACCTGATATCGCACATGCAGTAAGGAAGTTGGGACAACACATGAGTTGGTTCGATCAGCAGGACTACGCACAAGCTAAGCGTGTGTTAAGGTATCTCAAGACTACATTCGACTATGGATTGAGGATGCAAGTATACCATGATCGAGTGATTCAACCAGTGGATCTAGTCGTGTATACGGATGCAGATCATGCCAATGATCCGGAAGACCGGAAGAGTGTAAGCGGATATGTTACACTACTGGATGGAGCTACAGCCTCGTACGGTTCACGTAAGCAAGGCATTAACGCGTTGTCAACAATGGATGCGGAGTACTACGCTATGCATGAAGGTACAAAGGATGTACAATGGCTGAAGAAGTTATGTAAACAACGCATGGTCGACTACAAGAAACCAAGGCTCTTGAGTGACAACATGGCGGCAATCTATTTAAGTGAAAAGCCGGGCAAGCATCACCATGTGAAACACATTGAGAACAAGTTTCATTACGTGCGTTCTTTGGTACAGGACAAGAGATTTACAACCGAGTATGTAAACACACAAGAACAGGTCGCGGATGTGATGACAAAGGCGCTGGCGCGCGTCAAGTTTGTTAAATTCCGGACTATGCTTGGTGTGGTGTCACAAAGAGCAGCGGCGTATGCTCAGGAAGGACAAAAGCTATCGATGAAAGAAGCTAAAGAAACAGGGGGAGAACAGGACCCTGAAGAATAGGATGAGTGTGCTTTGCACTATGGATTGAAGCAATGAAGAAAGTTGCAGCTCAGGGGGAGCATTAAGATGGTAGACCGCAGGGCGGGGCGGGGTCCAGAATGGCGGGTACGCGCAGGGCGCTAGGCCCTAAGAGCAGGGCTCGAATGACATGAAGCAATGGTGGGTACGCGCAGGGCGCTAGTCCCATAGAGCAGGGCTCGAAAAGAACCATTGAAAGTCAGCCAAAGGACAGAGTCTGTGTGGATAGATGCAAAAGGAGATCGAGCGCGGTTGTCGAGGGGGAGTGTTGGAAACGGTAGAAGTGTGACAACCCGCTATGATCAGAACATACAAAAGATAAGATATATTAGATAATTATAGTCTAACCTAATATATATAGGGCGTGCGGTATGGGTGCAGGATGAGAAATGGGATGGAGTAGTGCGGGGCACTCACTCCAAGGTAACCGAGCAGGGCTCAATGGTTAGTTGTCAACTATCTCTCATCTGCACACCCAACCGAGTCATCGGAGCCATTCTGGTCCCGCCTGTTGTGGGCTTACGTACTTCCTTAAATAAGTGCTAATTAGGGGTTAAACTATTACTAATTATGGGTACACTAAGTGGTACACCAGATCCAACACACGGTACGACTGACCCATTATTTTTTTAATTTTTTTAGGTAGTTTACAACATAATCAACCCTTCTGCCAGCCCTTTGACAATCCTCCATTTTTGTACTGTTCCTTGGCGTACTTTTTCGTCCAGTCCTTGTGCTTCCTCTCGTTTGCATACCTTGAAGAGAACATTTATTTCATCTTGGTTATAGTAAGACTTACAATCGCCAGTAATAGCAACATGTGTACATACACACGTTAGAGAGAATGTCCCAATGAATCCTTTAGTGTCCGATTTGCCACATCAAAGGACCAGGGTTTTGTTTGTACCGAAGGCTGAAAATAGTTCGAATTCAACCTCTGGTCAAGTCTGGTTCTGTTGTCAATCGGAGTTAGCGATAGTGTCATTCAAGTGCAAATGCTTCGATCCTGGCAAACCCACCACCAGTTCGGTGTTTGGAAAAGGCCCAACAGTTTTGAGTGGCAGAAAACGCTATAGGAGCCTCCGTTGGGCAAGTACAGATTTTTCCGTTCTTGTATCTCGTTGCGATAGATGAAGACTACGGATATATGGTAACACTTTTGGCTTCTTCATTGCATCTCAAGATAATATGGTAGCTTGCAAATTGGAGCTCAATCTGGACAAAAGATTTCTGTCGTTCAAATGTCTTGGTTTGATTACGAATCTTCATTTTTTGATGATTTAATGCTGCACATGATCCAGTCAGGGATGACTAGTTTGCGCTTTCCTTTCCTGAGGTGCAACAGCAGCAACCTTTTTCGAATTGAGAAACTGCCAGATGAAGCATTTATGTCTGCGAGTTTGACTTGAGACTTTGAAACTTGCAGCTTGTACCACTTGGATATTCCCGAGAACCCTTCAAGTTGGTCTCTCGAAAACATTCCAAACCGGTCCTTCGGTGGCAATGCTCTGAATGAGTACTTTCATATACGAGTTCCAGTGGATGAAGAACTAGCTTTGAGCGCCGTTCGACAGTTTTCGGTGCAAATGTCTATTTTGTTGAATGACGAAGCAATCCAAATGGTGCAGTTTTAGTGTCAGGTCTTGGACCTTGGATGAAATGTGGTGGATTTGATTGTAAACGTTGATACACGAATCCCCAGTCTAAAAAACTATGTTCAAGTTGCGCAATCAGTATTATGTTGATTGGAAGTGAAATGCATCGTTTAAGTACTTTTGATCTGAATGGGAGAGAATTCAAGTTGCGATACATTTTGCTCTCTCATTTATCACAAATTTCGATGGTGTATTCATAACTGACTGTGTATTCATAACTGACTTACGGGCTAGACATTCATACTACAGTGACGTGGTTGATGCCGTCGACGCGTTGCTGCATTCGCTCCGACTTCTTTTCTTCCGAGGAATGCTGTTGACTTGCCTAACCAAGTTTGTCTGGTCTCTTTTCTTGAGCTCCACGACTTGCCGCCTTGCAACCCTCAGCTGTCGAAGCCATCGCTCGTCCTTTTCGAAATCTAGGAGCCGAGACTGTGATTTCTCGATTTTGGCTACAAACGCCGCATAGCACGCACCAGGTGTGCGCACTCGCACTGAGACCAGAGTTGGCGGGGACACGTGAAGCGGCGTCTGGATCAAGTTATTTGAAGTAGGACAAGGCGTGATATTGCCGGATCTTTCTTTGGTGATATTCCTTCGCGGTGTATTGGCAGCCAAATGAAGCTCACTAGATTTGGGCGTCCGAATCTTGCTAATGAAATGGGTCGTAGTACCCTTGGAAGATGACGACGATGGTGCATTTTTGTCTTCGATGCCTTTTTGCGATGAGGCTCGTCTTTCTTCTCTCGTTTTGGCTTTTGCTTTTGCTTGTGCAAAGCTAGCCGATCCTGAACGAGACGCACGTTGTCTTCCGTTGCTACAATCGTCGTAGGCGTCTTGGATACTCTCATTCTCTCGTAGTATGTTACGAGTCCCTTTGCACAAATATGGCCACAGCCAAAACAAGAGAAGAAAGTCGAGCCTCTTCACAACAAGACTAGCGAATCAAGCAATCAACAATCCAGCAAGGCATCAGGAGACAAAAATGCACCGTCGTCGTCCTCTTCCAAGGGTACTACAACCCATTTCATTAGCAAGATTCGGACGCCCAAATCTAGTGAGCTTCATTTGGCTGCCATTACACCGCGAAGGAATATCCCAATCACCAAGAAAGATCCGGCAATATCACGTCTTCTCCTACTTCAAATAACTTGATCCAGACGCCGCTTCACGTGTCCCCGCCAACTCCTGTCTCGGTGGCGAGTGCGCCACACCTGGTGCGTGCTATGCGGCGTTTGTAGCCAAAATCGTGAAATCACAGTCTCGGCTCCTAGATTTCGAAAAGGACGAGCGATGGCTTCGACAGCTGAGGGTTGCAAGGCGGCGAGTCGAGGAGCTCAAGAAAAGAAACCAGACAAGCTTGGTTAGGCAAGTCAACAGCATTCCTCGGAAGAAAAGAAGTCGAAGCGAATGCAGCAACGCGTCGACGGCATCAACCACGTCACTGTAGTATGAATGTCTAGCCCATAAGTCAGTTATGAATACACCATCGAAATTTATTTGTGATAGATGAGCGAGCAAAATGCATCGCAACTTGAATTCTTTCCCATTCAGATCAAAAGTACTTAAACGATGCATTTCACTTCCAATCAACATAATACTGATTGCGCAACTTGAACATAGTTTTTTTAGACTGGGGATTCGTGTATCAACGTTGACAATCAAATCCACCACATTTCATCCAAGGTCCAAGACCTGACACTAAAACTGCACCATTTGGATTGTTTCGTCATTCAACAAAATAGACATTTGCACCAAAAACTGCCGAACGGCGGTCAAAGCTAGTTCTTCATCCACTGGAATTTGTTTCTGAAAGTAATCACTCATTCAGAGCATTGCCACCGAAGGACCCGTTTGGAATGTTTTCGAGAGACCAACTTGAAGGGTTCTCGGGAATATCCAAGTGGTACAAGCTGCAAGTTTCAAAGTCTCAAGTCAAACTCGCAGACATAAATGCTCCCTCCGTCAGTTTCTCAATTCGAAAAAGGTTGCTGCTGTTGCACCTCAGGAAAGGAAAGCGCAACTAGTCATCCCTGACTGGGTCATGTGCAGCATTAAATCATCAAAAAATAAAGATTTGTAATCAAACCAAGACATTTGAGCGACGGAAAATATTTTGACCAGATTGAGCTCCACTTTGCAAGCTACCATATCATCTTGAGGTGCAATGGAGAAGCCAAAAGTGTTACCATATATCCGTAGACTTCATCTATCGCAACGAGATACAAGAACGGAAAAATCTGTACTTGCCCAACGGAGGCTTCTATAGAATTTGCTGCCACTGAAAACTGTTGGGCATTTTCCAAACACCGAACTGGTGGTGGGTCTGCCAGGATCGAAGCACTTGCACTTGAATGACACCATCGCTAACTCGCGATTGACAACAGAACCAGACTTGACCAGAGGTTGAACTCGAACTATTTTCAGCCTTCGGTACATACAAAACCCGGTCCTTTGATGTGGCAAATCGTACACTAGAGGATTCATTGGGACATTCTCTCTAACGTGTGTATGTACACATGTTACTATCATTGGCGTCTGTTACCAAAACCTCAATGGTAAAGTTCGCTGTCAGATCGTTCGTTGTCCAGAACTGTAACGTTGAGTATGTGGGTTGGGTTTTTTCAAAATTTAAACTTTGGGGCGCCACGTGTATGTAGTCGTCAGTTATCGAATCGAAGTAAAATGCGCCCGGAACACTTTGTGCCGTCAGAAAAAGAAACTGTAAACCTGTTGATTGCTCAGGATCGACAGAGAGAGCAAAGGGAGTGGAGGCTCAATCCTCGTATACGGAAGAACGTTCCTTTTCCACTACCCGTCCAATAGCTACAAAGGCGACTCGTTTACACTCAATAAACTCGGTTTCAAACGTTCGCTGTAAAGAAAGTGCTTCAGACGCTGAATCATGCACCAAAACGACAACTTGATAGGATTACGTCACTTTAGACACATCCAATATTCGACACCACTTGAAATTTCCCAACTTCACCTTGACCACGTGATCTGTGCGTAAACACGGAAGTTTGAACGTCAGTAGTTCGGTAAATACCTCGCTGTGCGCCTTCAATTCTTCGCTGGCGTTGGTAGCGTAATACGGTTTTCTTGACATATCCAGTACGTACACTCAACGAGTCTTTCGAGGTCCAGTCCACTCTGCATTACGTCTGGTATAAATAAAGTAGGCACTCAGTTCACTCACCGATGAGGCTGAGTGCCCGTGATATAAACCTCGTCTTCGCCTTGCCCAAGCGTAAGAACCGCAACGTTTTGTGTCATTAATTCATCAAATAGAAAATATTCGTAATCAAACCAAGACATTTGAGCGACGGAAAATATTTTGACCAGATTGAGCTCCACTTTGCAAGCTACCATATCATCTTGAGATGCAATGAAGAAGCCAAAAGTGTTACCATATATCCGTAGTCTTCATCTATCGCAACGAGATACAAGAACGGAAAAATCTGTACTTGCCCAACGGAGGCTTCTATAGCGTTTTCTGCCACTAAAAACTGTTGGGCCTTTTCCAAACACCGAACTGGTGGTAAGTCTGGCAGGATTAAAGCACTTGCACTTGAATGACACAATCGCTAACTCCGATTGACAACAGAACCAGATTTGACCAGAAGTTGAATTCGAACTATTTTCAGCCTTCGGTACATACAAAACCCTGGTCCTTTGATATGGTAAATCGGACACTAAAGGATTCATTGGGACATTCTCTCAAACATGTGTATGTACACATGTTGCTATCATTGGCGTCTGTTCCCAAAACCTCAATGGTTAAGTTCGCTGCCGAGGCCGTAAACTTCTTGGCACTACAGCTCTCGTAGAATCTTTTTATCGAGTGATTGTCTTGATCTAGTGTTAGAAATGGTCGATCTAGTGCCCATAATAGCCGCCCGTACTTTGGTGCCGAGGGGCGGGGGATCCCAGAGCTCCTGACAGTCGATCTAGAATCGACCCTTCCAGTCGTGTATACTGTTTGTATACTTTTCTGCTCTCTTTTTTTGTACTTCCTCTGTCCAGAAATATAAGGCCGCGCCTATAGTTAAGCGTGTCCAGGAATATAAGGCCGAATTGGTTTTAAGTACGATTTCATATATAAATTCATAGATACTTCGCTAAGGTCCGATTTTTGGTTAAATTAAAATGGCAAATAAGTGCGATGGTTTGCGCGAGCGGCGCGACGAATTCCGCATCAACGCGTAATTTTTGGCCACTGCGACCACGACGACCGCTCGCGCAATCGTTAATTGTACCTACATTGATCTTGACGCGGGCTCATGCCCAAAAACGACGTATCTAGCGCTGAGAAAGTTAAATAGTAGAGTAAGATCCTTAGTCACACCGTTAGACAGCAGAAATATTACGCATTCTTAGAACATATAAGCGAGTACCTTCTTGCTCTAGGCCGCTGGCGACTTTTTGCGGTGCTTGCGGTGTTACGGATACGTCTGCGTCATTTTGAGAGCGCGGACCCCATGGAGTGTCCGACTTTAAAGGTCATATCTCGAAAACCGCTGAGCCGATTTGAATAAAACAAAAACTCCTCCAATCAGCATGGACTAACAATTCAAAACGTCCAATCAGCTAGCCTCAAATAACCTCTCCCTGCTTAAAAATGAATTTTGGAAAAAAAACGGCCTTATATTTCTGGACAGAGGAAGTATTATCGATCCATACGTGTATACTGTTTGTATACTTCTCTGTTGTCCTATTCTTGGTGTCAGTCAACCTGGTTGATTAAGTAGTAACGTTACAGTACTACTTCGAAGTAGTACATGAATCTAGAAGTCAACATCAAGAGGATACCTCAAATGCAAATTTAACACCAGTCTAATGCATTAACTCGTCCAATATCTGCACGGCCTCCTGCAAAATGAACGGATTGTCTTCTACCCGGCTCGATGATCTAGCGTTTGTATTTTCATCACGAAGAAACTCCATTTGCAATTTGTGTACTTGTTTTTTTACTTTTTTATTGATCATACGTATTTGCACTGCAGTACATCGAAAACAAACGACTACCAATGCTATTCGTTGCTCTACCAGGAGAGACACTGAATCGTTGGTCTAATAAAATAGGAGAAATGAAAGAAGACAGCGATGTGCATGCTGTATTCGTTGTGGAACATCCGGATAAAACCATCACAGTGAATACCGACCATCATCACATTAAAGACTTATGTGCAAGTCTAACTCCTTCAAGTGATGGTCTTTTATCTCAGTAAAGACTTATGTACGAAAAAATCCACTTCCTTCAAGTGAAGGTCTTTTTCAATATTCCAAGTTATTCCACAAGCAAACCCTGCTCAACGAAAAGGGTACAAATTGCAGCTATTCGTGCACGACTAGCGGTTATGATTTTATCAGCTCTAACATGAATACAAAACCATAATTGGAAGGAACACGATTGAGGAAGCTCAAACCGTACCAATTATGCAAGCTTAAGCTCAAAACCCGAATTAACCCGCATTTTACACTTCGGTGTTCCTGATACTGACATTGCTGCGATCATGAAGCGCGCTGGTATGAGCTCGATTTGGAGGCACCCAACTCTGCGAGATAACTTCCGTCAATTAATACAACGTCGCGGAGATGGATCACTTAGCAAAAGGCTAAGCTTTGTTAGTAAGGGAGATCATTGAGTTGAAAACACGCATTGTAGAATCGGAAGAGCACGTTGCTGTTCTTTTGTATAAACAGAAAAGGATCCAGCTTGAAGAATACGTTTTGACGCTTTTTGACGCTTTTTGACGTTTTTTTGAGTTGTCACTGTCAAAATGACTATCCACTGGAAGTTGCACTTCACGTGGATAACTAGTTATGTTTGAAAAAAAGTGGAACTAAATATAATACGATAAGAAAAAAGGACAAATAGGTCCTCTGAGTCAACATCTAACTTACGCTTTTGTTGCGAACCATCTTCCGTTAAGGAAGTCTGAGTAACCCTACCCTATGAAGTGACAGAGAAGGGCGCTGCTTGATTCGTACAAAGTAGAGTACATGTATACATGGTCGGATACTAGTATCAAATGTGTGACTGGCATTGTCAGATGCCGACACAACTACGCGATGCCGCTGGGGGCAGGTAAAAACCGCAGCTTCTTCTCTAGTGAAAATGTAAGTGGTGTGGTGAATCCCGCGCATGACGATTCAAAAGTATCCTTATCCATGTTGCAGCAGGAACTTAAGCTTAAGTCAAGTCGTAGTCGATAATGTTGAATATACTTGCACTTGTTTGTTGAAACTTATACCTTACTTTGTCAAGGTATAACAGTCGACGTAGATGCCAAGTTAGACGTTGTCGCGTAGATTGA